>VZTJ01005183.1:1673603-1765463 GCA_013397795.1 Orthonyx spaldingii | reverse complement strand
AAAGAAAAAAGAAGTGAAAAGATGAGGGGTGGGGGGGGGGGGGGGGAGACAAAACTGATAACTTCTTTGCTTCTGGTGGGTGAGGGTGAAATTGGTGACTGCCAAAAATATGAGCTCAGAGAAGTGGCTTGTTCTGCTCTGAGCCCACATCTGTACACACCTCCTCATCTCTACAGATGGCCAGAAGGCTGAAGAGAGAACACAGTTGTCTAAATTTGTGTAAGAGAAAAGAATCATGACTCCCACCTTGGAGGCACATAAGAACCTCCTGTAACTGGGGGGATTTTGACAATTTTAAAAATTTGGCTGAATTTTCAGGCATAGGAAATTTTGGGGAACCTGACACTGTTCACAGTTGCTAAATAAATAACTTTTAAAATTTTAATTTGTGTTAAAAGATGGTTGTCTGGAACTGTAGTCTTTATTCCTTCAAAACTGGCATGCTAAGGAATATATTTGGTCCAGAAGTCATCTTTGCATGCTTATACTTCAGCAACTTATAAGATGCTTTTCCACTTCAGATTTCATAGTACTTCATATTTTAGAAATAACAGTTGTCACAGTCACAATACTGATGGTGCTATCTAGATCAATCATGATAAAAGGCATGAAGATAAAAACAAAATAATTTTGCCTTTATGTTTCTTTTCTACTATCATTAGTGTGGGAATGAGTTTGTCTTTTACATTGAATATTTTCATACGGTCTGTTTTATCTTTTGGGGGAATTCAGTAACTTTCCTTTTGTTAACCCAGGAGATAAAGGGTATTTTTTAAAGCAGGTAGTTGGGAGTCAGTACTATATAAGTAGTGATCTCTTGACCAAAAACCTTGTTTTGTGGATGTGGCCTTATGTAATAAACTAATAAAAGAGAGCAGTTTACAAAGTGCATCTTTGGCAGGTCTCTGATCAAGCCCATTCTTTGCAGAGGGTTTGAATACTGAATGTCCCTGAGCTGTGACTGTAGATACTGTTCCCTTCCACCCCAAACAATGAGGAGCCTGAAACTGGAAACCTCCTGACTCTTTTAAAAACAAATGAGCAATTTGGTTTAACTTCTTGCTGTGGGTCAGGAGCCTGAGCTTCGTGCCAAGTTTCAGTGTGATCCAAAGTAACACCGCAGACTTAAGGAAAAACTCTTGCAATATGGAACTGATGAATCTGTGAGTGTGGAGGTGATGTATTTATTACAGCAGGTCCTTAAAAGGGGAATGAGGGACATCCTACCCTAAACATCCTTCAATGACAATTCTTAGGTGAGAACTTACCAAATGCATAGGTGAAATATTTTGTGTTCCTTAGTACAGCTTCTGCATTAGTGTTAAAACAGCCACGTTACAGATGGCTCTGCTCGTTCTGTGCAGTTGGGTGGTGACTGGCCTCTGTTTTGGTTTCCCTTGAGATGCTTCCAAATGTGCTTTTAGTGGTGCAGCAGCAACCCAGTGCCACTGTCATAACAGCATTCCACCCTCCGTGAGGAGTTGCAGCAGCACCACACACGAATGCATCAGTCTCTCCCTTGCAGGATGAGGACACTCAACCTTCCAACACCATGTCTACAAAACTTTCTCTAGTGGCTGTTCCATGAAGTTTTGAGGGGGGGAGCAAGTGTGCTGAAAGAATATTAAGGCTAAAGAGGATTCAGAAGCATTTGCAGAGAAATGGGCAACTCCAGAGTTGAACTAAGCTGATGGGGATCAATGGATTGCCCAGGGAGGCAGAGGGAGTCCAGGAGAAACTGTCAAATGTTCCTTCTGGAGTATCCATTTACTGATGCTTCTGCAGTTACTGCAGGGTTTGAATATCATTGAACTGGTGCTTGTGCAGTTGCTGTAGAAACTGTTGGCTCAGGCTGTCTCCTTGCAGTTCTCCTTCAGAGGAAGGACTGCTCAGGGAGAGCCTGGCTGGGCATGGGACTCACTGGTACGTTCCCTGTTTCCTTCCACACTGCGATCTGCAATCTTTATTTTAATACAAATCCCTTGGCTAGCTTCTTTTCTTTTGCTTATAAATGTTTGATCTGTATGTGATGCCTGCAGTAAAGGAGTCCTCTTGTGCCAGAAGAACAAAGACTTGCTTTCTCTTGGTGCTGGGCACTGCTGATTTGCAGTAGCTGCCTGGTTTTAGTGCCAGTTTTAGCAGGTGCACCTTGTCTCAATGAGTTCTCTCTGCCCTCATCACACTGCACAGTAGCAAGTCTCATGCACAGTCTATAGAAGACTGAATTTTGGCGGAGAGCTGAGCAGTTCAGGATTTACTGTACTTCCCCTCTCCTTTCTTTCCCTGTTTCTGCTTTCATTATTTGTGCTCCTCTTGTTACACTTGGACTAGGTGATCAATGTAGGTCCTTTCCCACTGACAATATTCTAACAAAGTTTGAAATATCTCCTGAAAAGATCAAAGTAGCCATCCTGAATGATCTCACAGGAGTTATAAACTGCTGTTGGATGGCTGGAGCTCAGTGTGGAGCAGACTGAAGTGATGTTGTTTGAGGGGTGTGATTTGGGTGCAGGCAGGGGCAGCAATGACACTCCTGGTCATCTGGGAGTTCCCAATGTTTTTTCTGATTTGTAAGAGACATGCTCTCAGACTCTCCATCCTTTACATCTGGTTTTGGGTGGTTTAGATGATCACCCAATAACTCATGTGGAAGTTGGGTTTTGACTGGTTGATTATTTTGTTGTTTTTTTAAGAGAGAGAGAAGAATAAACTCCCTTATCCTCCACAGCCTGCTCCTGTGTCAGTTGGAGCTTTAGAAAAACCAAGTGGCAGAGACAGCCCTTGGGTTTTTCTTCAAAGCCAAAGGATGTGCAGGAATGTGGTGTGCAGTGCTCAGTGCTGAGGAGCTGGCTGCTTCACAGAGCAGGGCTGCAAAGCTTCCCTGATCTTGCAGAATGGCTCAGGTCCCTCGCTAGTGTTCTGACGTGCTCTTGTTTTTTTGGCTCCTGTCCTTCCTGAGAACAGACTGTGTGTGTCCTGCAGCCTGACAAAAGAGGGGCTCCATTGTCCTCTTTTGAAAAAGACACAAGGTTCCTGAGTCCTTGTCAGTTTGACTTTCAAAAGAGCACAATGCTCCAAAAATTTGATGCCTGAAAGTAGGACACATGGTGAATTAGGTTCCTGAGTTTAATCATACCATATTCAGATATTGAATTGCAAATTTGACTCTCATGAATGGACAGGTAATTGTTGTCAAGCGCTTCCTGTGACAGTTTGCCAAGCTGACCTGTGAGGAACCCACGATCCTGCAAGAGAGATTGAATGACAAAAGCAGCCAGGAATGCAGTGTCTATTCAAATTAAACTAATGAAGCCTAAGGAAGTGGAAAGCTAGGAAGGGGGAAGAGGATGCTCCATGCTTGTTGTGTGTAGTAAATTAAAAACTTACCCTGTTCCAAGTGCTACCACTGAGTTGCTGTGACGCTGGGCAAACCACTCGAATTTTTGGGCAGTGGGGTCTCTATTCCATGCAAACAACACAACATTTACAGCTATCGCAGCAATCTAAGTGATGTTTGAAGTGTTGTGAAATTCTTGTGTGTGTATCTAAGGTCTGACTTGGGTTTTTTGCTAATAAAAGTACATTGAAACTTGATAACTGCAATCAAAATAGAAAAGACTGAGTAATGTTTTTTGTGTCTCTTATCGTGTCCAGCATGGAAATTGCCATCTCCCCCAGGTTAGCAAGGGCAGGGTGGGCAGTGCTGTCTGGTTACTGGGAGATAGAGAAGTGATTTCTAAGATTTCTTTGGTTTGTTACCTCTGAGCTGTTTCATTCAATTTACTCTTTGAGGTGTTGAAAAAACCCACTTTATCTCTTGAGTGGCTGCAGAAACTTTGCTGGGTTTGCCAGTTCCACAAAGCAGCTTGGTGACACCTGCATGCTTTGATATCTCATTGCAGTATTTTGGAATGAGATCAGTCTAGAAATGCAATATATTCTCCCCATGGTAAATGGGAAACAATGGCCACAACCACTTGGACTGCAGGTCTGTAAGTGATGTTATTCCCCAAACTGTGCTTATCTTTCAGTGGGGAGAACGTTGGTTCCTCTATTAGCTTTTAACTTCCATGGCAATACTCCAAGAGGAAAAAACAGTACTTAAGTTTGTTCTTAGCACAGAGATAAATGGAATGTCGCTGCCGTTTGTCTGAAACCATGTGGTGAAAGACATGATTTTTTTTTTTTTTCCTAACAGTTTTGCAGAGTAATAGGACAGACCATGATTTAGATTGCACAAGACACGTGCTGGGTTACTTTAAAGTCTGCCAAGTTCTAATTTGCAATTTCTAGAAAATTTAGAACAGAAACATCTGAGTTTCTGTAGAAATCATGCTTCTAAATTTAACTTCTGGATTTTGTGTTGGTAAAGCATGAAATTGCCTGGTAATATCTGTCCACTGAATTTCAGGGACAGCCTTTCCTTGTGTTGATAGTGCTGCACTGGTGGTTCTGCTGTTCTGTTCCTGGTCCTGCAGTGTGTGAGTTATAAATGCTTTCGAGCAAAATGCTCAATGAAAAGGTGTTAGCTAGCTACTTTTTGTTTCTGTCAAAACAAGCAACAAGCCTTTGCAAGAATGTTCTTTCACCCTCGGATTGTTTTCTTCAATGTATTTCTGCAGTTAATAAATAATGAACTAACTTTCCCAGGCCGGTTAGAACTGTTTCTGAACGTCCTGTTACAGCAAATGTAGGAGTTTGCAAATATCACTGAGAAGGTCCAATACAAGGACTTTTGTTTCCACAATAGAGGAGCTGTGCAAAGTGAAGAACTCATAAACCAGCAGAACCAAGTGCTCTTTCAGTGCACAAAGCATTTATGTACTTTCTTTTTAAAAAAGATTGTTTTCACTAACATAGAAGTGTCAGGTTATAGAGATGAATTTTGTTTGAACTGTGGAATAAGATAGATTGGTGGCATTATAATCTGACATTCTTTTATCACTAAAAGTATAGTTTTAGACTGAAAACCAGGCAGGTTTTTTGTGCTGACAAGAGGCTGAGTTCAATATAATGATGGCATTGACATGGACACAGATTTCCTCAGGTGGCTGAGGAGGCAATAAAAACATTTACACTCTAACCTGGACTGAGGGATGAAAGGGTTTCTATCCCACTACCCACCTGAGGAGAACACCCTCAGTCTGTGTGGTAGCTGGTTTCTAATCCTGGTTTTGATCCTGCCTGTGGAACCGTGTGCTCTCCTACCCTGACAGGTTGTGGCTTCCCCAGTGCAGCTTCTTTTGAGAAATAAAAAACCCCCATCAGTGTTGCATTTAGGCACAGCAGGTTTCCTGTTATCAGGGAACTCAAGTGGCCAGACACAAACTGCAGCTAACGGCCCAAAATAAACTTAACTTCGATTGTTTTTCCCTAGTCTTTCCCTGGACAGTAATTTCAAGTGTTACTTTTAGCAACTCTAGTGTATGAAGGGAGCTTTGGGGAGAGAGTTCTGTTGTTGTGAACTGATGTCCCTGCAAGGCTGAGAGCACTCGGAATGCTGGCGTTGATTGGCCAGGCTGTTTGCTCCTCCCGAGGAACTGGGGTTTGCCCCTGCTCCAGGAGCTGCAGCAGCTGTGTCACTCTGGTGTTATTCACCTGCCCAGGGGACTTCCTGGGGCTCCTGGCAAGTGTGGTGCCTCCAAGATGTTGATCCTGTTTTGCTGTTCAGAGGTTTTTTGCTTGATGCTGGTGGGAGGACAGGGTGTGACGTCTGTGGAGAATGCAAAGACTGAGGAAGCTTCTTTAGCAAATGAAGAGCTGGAAGTGTCTTTCATGCTCTTGTGAGGGGCACAACGGAGATGACATCGTTATCTATAAAGAGAAATCAAACCAATTCATGGCCCTGTAGGAAATGTAAAGAAAGAGGCTAAAGCAGTAAAGTTGTGTCTGTGGTCTTAAAAATGCCGTTCACCTGGGACTGGTACATTTATCCTGAGAGCTCCTTGTTCTGCCCCCAGATTTTATTTGAAATTAAAAAGAGAAAAAAATATTGACTGTAACTGCTCAAGTTGGCGATGAATTACTTAGCACAGTTGTGCTGTCCAAAGATACTGGAGAATACAGTATTACAGACACCTAATTTAACTAATTTTTTTTTTTTAATTTCAATGACCTGTTAAAAATAAGCAAACAAAAAAAGGCTGTGGAATTCATTACTCATCTCAGGATGTTCCTAAGGATAAGACTGACAGATATAACTTATGCTGAGAAATTAATTTTGTAACCTAGCTTGTGGTCTACAAACTGAGCATTTGCACCACTGATGGTCCCTGCTAAAGCCATCTTTTTTTTCATTTCCATGGCTGTACTGTGCCATGCGAACTGGAGAGAGGAATAATGGATGAGTTTTGCAAGTGAAGTTGGCAGATCTGACAGCACATGCGTGCAGTGAAGATCTGCTGAGGCAAGAGGATGCTGGATTGAGCCAATTTAAAATATTTTTAGACTCATGGTTTTCCAGGGAAATAGGACTTTTGTTTTTATTTAATAACTTTTTAAATCTCTAAATATGTCTGTGGCTCTTTTTCTTCTTCTTAGCCAAGCTGGGGCTTCCTACTACAAAATCTTGTCCAAGGCAAATGGTGGACTTGGGTCACAAAGGACAATTCTTTGCCATCTCAGGCTGGTGTAGTGTTTTACTTTGATGGATATTGTTGTTAGCTTTCATGCCTAAGTAACCTAATTCAAATCTTTTGGTAGGGTTATTGTGCATTTGAAGTCAATAATTGTGTTCTGAGGCTGAAAATGGATGGCAGCCAGGGTACCCTTCCCCAGAGAGAAACCCCAGCACTCTCTGTTGAAGGGGTGCTGGGTTTTGAAGGCTTTCAAAAGAGCCAATTTTGTTCCCTGAATAGCCCAAGATTTTAGTTACAATTTCTGTTTCAAACCTTTCTGTGGCCAATGTTGTAACACTGAATCAAACTTAAAATAACACAGTTGGATGGGCAAGAGATGGCAAGAAAAAACACTTAAAACCTTAAGCTTTTAGTAACCCAGAACCTTTGACAATGTGTTATTTGACAAAATAACCAATTAGTCAGGAAGTAAAAAATTTACCTGAACTTGTTCAGGAGTCAGAGTGGAACTAAAACATGGGAAAAGTCTCATAGAGGATGTGCACTGGCTGGGAGCACAAGAGCTTTTTGCACAGTACTCACAGAGTCTAGTGATCTTCCATTCCAAATCCTTTTAAATCTTCTCCCTTTAATTAAAAAAAAAAAAAAAAGAGGTCACTGAGGCAGCAAGACTGACATACTAGAAAATGCATTTCAGGGCAGAGTCATGAATGTTTAAACTGGCTGAAAGGCAGCCGGGCACAGTAACCAGGGGGGTTTGCAACACTGAAAACACAGGGTCTGTATAATTGACATCAGGGAAGAAATTCTGGGGAGAAACTTCCTTAAAATTCACTGTCGAGGGTTGCTGAAATTTTGCTTGGAAGGAGAGCATTTTTAAAAACTTCTTAATGCTTTGACACTTCATATAAACGCTGGGACTCTCAAAGACGTATTTTCATTGTGTTATTTGTAAGAATTACTAAATTTGCTTTGTTTATAACCAGAGCTTTAGAATCCACGTTGCTGTTCTCTTTCCTCTTGCTGATTCCCAGGATATGCATTAGCCTGGGCTGCAGAGCAGGGGGCAGACAGTAGAGCCAAAGTGTTTGGCTGTTGCCTCATGGAACCTCTGAAAAGTGCAAACCACCAATACAAGCAGATCTGGTGTTACTGTAGGACAGTTTGGGCTCCAGCCTCTCTCTTTTTCATTAAATTTTATGTTATTTATTGCCAACGCAGAGGGAATGCCATGCTTTCCAGCCTTGTCCATGTGGGTGCCTTTGCCTCCTTGGTGGCAGTTCCCCCATCCCGGCTGAGTCGCGGGGCTGCAGCTCAGGTCCACCTGCAGAATCCCATATTCTATGGGATATGAATCACAGCAGCAGAGAAACTGGGGCACTGCAGCTATTTCGGGGAAGCTGAAGGGTGCTGGGGAAGGAATGTCCCTGTTCTGAATCTCCTCAACATCGTGGCTGCTTCCTGAGGTGGTTTCTGGACCAGCGAAAGCCTTGCAGGTAAAGGCAGAGCTCACAGATCCAGGGACGTGGGGAGTCTCTGGGAGTTTGGAGATGTGCAAAGCTTTAGTGCTGGGATGTGATGCAGGACAGGGCTGGGGTGGTGAGGACCCAGCATGGCACAAACTGGGTGGAGGAGGTAGAACTGTGATTCTCTTTTGGAGAATGTGATGTCATTTCAGGCATAGATCCAGAATTTTGCTTAAACCAGCTCTGTCTCTGCGAAAATGACATTGCAGATGGTGAGTGTCATTTCAGTGTAATGTAATCCTGTTATTAATTTAGTTAATTCTTCAACTGTAAATGAATGCAGTCTGGGTTAAGAATTTCAGATAATTTTGAGTGTGGATGTCACATTATGACTGCAAAGCACCTTCATGTTTCCATTGACCAGTTTAGCCAGGAAAGCAGGAATGCAACATTAGGGTGTCTCAAGTCAGAAATCAGTTCAGTGTTTCACAGACATTGAGAATCCAGTGGTGGTTTCTGCTTTGTCTCAAATGAATACTTTGCTATTCATTATTTATGTACTCTCTAATCTGTGACTTTTTATTTAAGACACCTGCCAAGAAATGCACCCTTTAAGATATTTTGTTTTCTGCAGTGCTCAGTTTTACAGGCAATTCAGTTTTGCATATTTCTGACTGGTTGAACAGGAAAAACATTAAACTGTTCATGTGTCAATTTGTTATTTAAGTGTCAGCAGCCAGTTTTTAAAACTTTTTGCATTTGGTCTGTCTCTTGTCAGTCTTGCATCTTGTCACCCAAACCAGGAGGTGAAGACAATTTCAAAATGATTTAATTAGAGACCCTCTGTAGCCCTGACTGTGCTGGGGGTTGTGCAGGTTTCAGGGAATGTGAAGCCAGATAAAAATCTAGAGGGAGATCTATGTAAAAAATACCTCGAGGTCTGCAGCTGGTGTGCTGCTCTGAAGACCACCTGGTGAGTGAGGTACCTTCCTGTCCTCAGGAGTCTGTAGGAGGTTCCCTCCCAACGGAGGATTTATATTCTTTCCAAAACTGTTATCTTTCTTACACATTACAACTCAATAGCTGCAGTTATTTCTACTAATGTCTATTTCTTTCTGAGATTGGATGGTGTGATTCTAGCTAAAATAGAGCATTTTTTTCTTCAAATGATTGCATATGTGCTCACACAGTGCCTCTGTTGTTCCTTTTTTAACCTTCCTGTTAGGCTGGTAATGATTTCCCCTTAGACCATCTTTTCACCTCCTTTCCAGGAGCTAAAAATATGAGCTACACTCTGCACATCCCTGTTTCCTTTACCTTAATGCATTAATCTAGATTAAGCAATTACTTGGGTTTGATTCTTCAACTTCTTTAATTACTGTACCAGTGTGATTCCTTTTGGCTCTTTTTTCATTCCTTACTCCTCAGTGGAAGGGAATCCATGTGTTCACTGATTTTCAGTTGCACCTCTGACCCGAGGGTCCCCAGGTTCTCCATGTGTGCTTGGCACAGATGGATTCTCTCCAGGAGCTCTCCAGCAGCTTCCTGCACGCTGACAAGTGGGCAGCTGTTCTCCTTGCACTGTGAGCACTGCCAGAGCTCTGGACCCTGGAAGGTGACTTTGATTCCTCCGTTCTCATGGCTACAGGTGCTGTGGTTCCAGATCTGGTTGTCAGCTGTGTGCCTGCCCTGTCTTTGGCACTTACAGCTGGGTGTGGGGGCTGCTGCCAGGGGCTGCTGCCAAGAGGTCTCCGAGCACAGGAGCCTTTGCTTGAAATATTATGAGAACTGAACAGGCAGGAGTAATCCCAGACTCAAGTACTTGTTGTATGAAGTGTAAGAGTTTGCCAGAGGAAGTACCTTTTCAGCTTCTAACTACAGTGTTGCTTTGTAATTATTCATTTGGATGGAAAATTCCAGCCTTCTAAAGGTTATCCCAGATGCAACTTTGCCAGGAAATGCATTACATGGAAAATAATAAAACTCCTATGAATACAGAGTCTCCAGGTGAAACTGGATGCTGAGCATGCTGTTGGAAGCAGTCTGAGCCTTGTTAAAATTGTGTCCCAGTGTTATGGGGCACTGCTTTCCAGAATGCTGCTGGGACTCTGAGTGGCCAGGATTTCTCCTGGTCTGGTGGGGAAGGCGGAAGTTCCATACAAGGAGCTGGGATTTTAAATAGTGAATAACTGCACAAGGCACAGGTCAGTCATATTTTGCAGATTTCTCTGCCCTGTGCTCCCCTCTAAATCCTCATGAATTGTATTTCTTATCTGTTCCCCCCGGTTTGTTGATACTTTTAACATGAGGGAAAACTATTTTGATATTTCTCTGTCAGTTATTTTGACATTAATCAACACTGCAGATCTTGTTTTGTTTGGTGTCTGGGTACATCATAAAGAGAGTTGCTGAAAGAGTTCAATTACAATATCAGCATCTCTGCCAAATGTATTGAGCTGTTCTGAAAAGCGGCTTGTCTTTTCTGACCCAGATACACAGTTTCCAACTGTGGGAGATGCTGCCAGAAAGAGTCTTGGCAGAAGGCCAGCAATAAAATTATACTGCAGAAAAACACAACATATTTTCAGCAGCACTTTGTGTGGTGTGATGAAAAATTACCTGTCTCCTGAATGCAAAGCAGAGGCTAAAATAAACTTCCAATTTGAAGTTGCAAGCCTCTCATCCTGACTTTTGAAGGCAACAAAAACCAGTATAAATTCCAGTTATTTTCTGTTACTGTGTCTGATACACCTCGGGCTGTGTTTGATACTCACTGCTTTGTTATTAGCAAGCTCTGTTGTTCTTGCTGCCCTGACAGTATAAACTCTGTCTGCTCTTGGGGTGCTGCACACTGCAAACTGCAGTTCTCCTGGGCAGATACTGGTGTCGGGGTAGATTTGGAAGGTGGAGGGTGTTTGTAATGCTTCAGCTGAATATTGTTAGCATGTGCCTTCTTGATGAAGCATTTAAAACCAATTTTCATGGTGTTCTACTTGGCCTGGCCAGAAGCCTGAAGAGAGCTCACTGAGGTGAGGGGTTTGGAGCTCTGGTGTCCACTGACCCCAATTTCCTCTCCTCTGTTGCACCAGTAACACTTCTGTGCGAGGTGCTGCTGCAGGGGAATACTGGGGTGCCAGACACACTTCATGTCTCCTTTCTAGAGGCTCAGAGCACCCTAATTCTGGTATTTCAGTCCCCATGGAATGCAAGTACCTGTTTCTCCTGCCTTTCCACTTCTCTGTTCACAGGCACTCAGAGGTAGCCGAGCATATTCATCACCCCTGGCTGTTTAACTGTCTGTCCCTTGGGAATGCAGCTGCAGATGCAGGAATATCTCCTACTACAAAAGCCTCATCTGAAATTCTTTTCATTTGTCTTGAGCCGAAGCATAAACTTCCTCTGTGAAGGATGGGGTGTTTAATGGAAACGTTGTTACAGTGTCATGGTGTTTTAATAACATTTCTAATGTGTCAAATCCCCAGTGATTTTAAACCACACTGCAGACTCTGCTCGGCTCCGCTGTGACCTGGTTTGGAGACAGAGATTATTTACTCGTTTTACACTTTAGGGGCACATGATGCAGAGCACAAGTGACTTTTTCAAGGTCACCAATGTCTTGGTGGTGCAAGGAGCTTCCTGTAGAAGTTTTCTTGCAAGTGTGGGTGGATGCCCCTAGGTAAGACAGCCACACATTTAAATATTGTGCTTTTTAGTCTGGGCATCAGCTGTTACTTCCCTGAGGATGCAGGGACAAATATCCTGCTATAGTCTGGTAGTGGAGTGAGGCTGTTGGATTTATGGAGTTGCTGCTCACTTCACATAATGCTTTCTGATGTATTTGGTGCTGAGCTATGTTATGCTGCCTTAGTCCATATGGTTGGAGCAGATTTCATTTTGGTTTTCCTTAATTTAATTCTGTGTGCTGTCAAACGTACTTTATTCTGTATATTGTGTCTGCACTTTTATAGTAAACTCCCTCCCTGTTTAGTGCTTTTGTTGAAAATGTTCTCTCAAAGTCTGAACTAAATTAGGGTTTCACTCCTATGCGTGTTTCTGAAATATTCGTAGGATGTTAATGACTTGGAAGACATCGTGTATCAGCTTCAACTCAGTTTTCAGGATTTTTTTCCAGCCTTCTGAATTTTATAATAAAGAACCCTTTGTAATTCATCTGTCTGTGCCCTGACTTCAGCCATGCAGTGCTGCAAAAAAAGGGCAGGTAAAGAGCTCATAAATACCTTCATCCAACAACCTTCACTGGTCACTGAAAACTGAACCTGTCTTGAAAACAAGAAAACAGGTCACTGCCTGCTAAGGCAGAGCGTGGAGAGGTGTTGGTGTTTTCACTTCATCAGCCCAGCAGAGATTAACCCCCATTGTGGCTGTGAAACATTCACTGCCAGCCTGGTTTGGATTCTCCAAGAGCCCCAGGAGCAGCCGCACAGCCAGGGCTGCCCCAGGAGTGTTTCCAGGGCTCGGGGCGGCTCTCGCACACTCGCCCTCTAGACAGCAGCCTGCTCAGCACTTACTGAGCACCAGAATTTGCTCAGCAGCTATCTCTGTCCATCTGCTTGCCAGAGCCTGGGCCAGCTGATAAGCAACAGCTTGCAGGAGTCTTGGGAGGGAGGCCGGGCTGGAGTGTTGCTGGAGTCTGGAGACATTGTACTGGGCATATGCTGAAGTCAGCAACACATTCCAGTGCCCTTCTCTCTGCCTGGAATTGCCAAGTTACAGCTACCAGAGAAGATAACAAACCGAAAATGTGAAATGTGGGAGTGACAGGGAGGAAGAGTAGGTGAAGATAGCTGGAATTCAGTTTGGAGAGAGAAATCATTTGAAATAGATTATCTAGAAATGTGTCTCATAAAAGTAATTTGCTATCTAGTTTGCTCTCTGCTGACTCTAGTTATTGTTATTAATATTATTAAAAAGCAAAACGACCTTGTAAAGAGTCTGGCTGGTTCTGGAGTTGGTGAAAGGCTGTAGAGTGTGGAGCAGCTTATGACTAGCTCACAAAATAAATACTGCCAAAGCAGTGATCTTTGCTTAGTTTTCCTCCCAGCTGCCCCTGCCTGACTTTCAGGATCTCTTAGGAGAAAGAACATCCCCTTCCTTGATTGCTTCTGGGAAGCAGTTTGGTAGAGTGTTACTACACCTTGGTGGGCACAGAGCCTCTGTGATGGGAAGTGGGGTCAGTCAGGGTTTTCATTAGCTTGCTTTTCCCAAGTATTTTTAGTAAGACTGAACTTAAGTCTCTTGGGGTTTCTTCCTTGGCAGTTTTCAGCTGCTGGAACAGACAGGCCCCTGCACAGTGTTGTTGTCTGGCTTTTTGTTTTACCCAGTTCTACATCCTCAGTTCAGTGGTGTGACATACAAACAACTATCAGGCCCTTGCTGCCAAAGCTGCTGGTCCTGTAAACCTGCTTAATTTCTCCCTAACCAGGGAAATAGGGAAGCAAGATTTGTTGTTACCTTTTCCCCTGTCACATTCAAATCTCTGTGGGATGCAACAGTTTAATTATTCCCTGTCACATCACAGATTTAAGTATCTCCTCAGCTTTCAAGTCATCTCACCTATCCCTCTGCTGTTGCCAAACACGCTTTTAATCTCTAACAATGCCAGGCTTCTCTGACACACAATATGCAAAGTATTGCTGGAGAAGGGGGGTCAGCATACAGGAGAAAAGGAGAACATTTTAGTGTGTGTGTGTCAATCTGCAGAAATTTACTGACTGGGTTTCCAATTGCTTCAAAATGTTGCTGGGGAGCTGATGCAACAATATGTGCAGTGAAAGGAAAACAGGAATTTTCTGCAAGGACTGGAGTGTCTTGCTGTGCAGTGAGCTTATGCTCCCCTCTCTCACATCACCTGCTCTGTTATTCTGCTCTTCTCTCTCACAGAGCATTTCTTTGCAGTTTTATGCTGCCAGTGCTGGTGTTGTTTCCCAGTTTAGTACAAGAAGGCTGCTCCTGCAGGATCTTTTCCATGCTGTGTGCTGGGAAAGGCAGTGCATGGGCACCACAGGCGGTGTGGGTGATTTCAGCTCCTCACAAGTCTGACGTCTGCAGTTTGCTAGAATGTTCTTGTCTGTCTTTAAATAACAACTTGCAGTTATTGCAACCTGAAGCCTTGGTTCTTGTGCAGCATCTGACACAGGATCGAGGGCTGCACTGTGGATTTCCACAGAGAAATCGGTTTTGGTAATTAAATGCAGTGTATTTGATTCCTAATGTGCATGTGACACAAAAATAGAGACTTCTTGAGGTGGTTTCACATAGAGCATGTTTGCCATCTTGGATTTCCTGTCTTCCTCATCCCAGAAACTGGGATTGTCGGGTGGCTGACAAAGCTCCCTGGGATCAGCTCTAACTGGCATGGGAAAGTTGTTACATGTGTGTGGGCACATCACAAAAAGTTGCTTTCCACAGTGACATCTGTTGGCTCAGATACACATGGATCAGTGACTGTCCCATCTGGAAGCTGGTGTGCTCTGATCAGTGGTTTGCCTCATGTGCTGCATCCAGCACTTCTGGAATCAACACACCATCACTGCTGGTTTCAAGTTGTTTCTCTCTTTTTGCAGGTGAATTAGAGAAAGTGACTCCCAGAGCACCTTGGCTGTATGAACTCTTGAGCTGTCACAGGACTGAGAGGCTTATGAAGAGGTTCTGTCAGGCAAAACAGTGCTTAGCAAAGACACCAAGGAGGAGGGAAAAGGAGAAAGGGAGGGAGAGAGAGCTGAAACACTAACAAACCATGGTAGGTATTTATTGTCTTTCACAGGGGTGCATTAAAAGTGTTTTCTGCTGCCAGTCTTGCATGGAGCCTGATCAAACCCGAGAGAGGGGATTTTCTGACCTTGCACTGACTGAGAGATGGTACTGTGTGCTTTGAGCAAAGCAAGTGAGGTTTGATGTATTGTGAGCCTCTTAAAGCCAGAGAGTGTTCTTGTGAGCCTGCAGTACATGAATTATTAAATACGAACGAAGGGGATGCTCATAAGGTTTTCTAATAAAACTGGCATTAGCAGGCTGTAGCAAACAGCATCAGTGACCTTGAACTTGCAGATTTCATCACCAAATGCTCACATTCCCCTTCCACCTCTGCCTCACAAAAGCAAGTTTTGATTATTTACATCCATGTGTGTGTGATTGTGAAGGTGCCTCTGTGCACACTTTTAACAGTGTAGATGAAATCTACACTGATCTGTGTAGCCAGAAATACCTGGTGTATATTGTTTAAGTGAGGAGTCACTTCTCATCTCCCTGGCTTCGGCTGCAAATTAGGAATGCCTGAAATGTGGGATTTGTAAAGGTGTGCAAGTAGGAAGTATTGTGATGGTGAGTTTCTGAAAATGTGTTCACAAAAAGGCAATAAACCTACTCAATTCCTGAACAATATGAGTGGAGAGCAGTTTAAGCATACTTATGTATTTTTAAGCCCTCCAAGGTTATTACTGAGAGAACAGAAATGAGAATAAATGCGGTTAATTTTAAATACAGTTGCTAACGTTTGTGTGGCTGGTTGCTACTGGTAGGCTGTGTGTTTATATTTGCATTTAAAAAAAAAGACCTAGATCAAGACTTTTATCAGTTACAGAGTGAAAGGGAGAAAGAACGCTTTGCAAAGTAGAGTTGTTAATACATTTTAAATAATGTCCCACTTTGTCATTCTTGTCGGCCTGAACTGTCATGAGAAATTGATCTTGTCAGCCCCTCTTCATTAGAAAAGGAAACATGTCCCATAATTAGGGATTACCAATTTGTTTCTGTTCCACTGTTGTAGCTGACATTTCATAAGGTAAAAGATGGTGGGTGAGCTGTGAAATGCAGCTCCGGCTGTATCCATGTTGTGGATAACCACAAGAGGGACCTCCTGGAAGCGTTTTGCAGCCTATCAAACTGCAGGGGATAAAACCTGCCCCCGACAGATGAAGTGTTACTGCCCAAATTACCCATCTGGGTAGGAACACAAAAAATTAGGAAGGGAATGATGTCATGACCTTCAATGGAAGAGACACAGGGAGTGCAATAAACCAGGAAACTGTGGATAGTTCCTTAATAAGGATCCAGCCCAGAGGCCTCTGAGGTTGTTCAAAGGCCCTTTGTGTCCTCAGGAGTGGGTACAGCTACAAACCCATGAAGCAGGGGTGAAAATGACACCTAATTAAGGTGCTTAACATAGGAGGAACAGAGGGGTTTGGTTGGTGATTCCAGGTTCTGGGAGGCTCTCAGCAGTGACTGATGTGTCTATAGAGACCAAGACTTATTGCTGCTCTTGCCACAGGTCTGTGCTGTGATCACAGCTGGTCTGGGGCACTATTCAGATCAAAAAAGTCTCATCTGAATAGTCTGCAGCAACCCCCAAACTTCCCCAAGCACAGGTTACCCAACCCGTGAAGTTTACCTCCCTCAGCAGTATCACTCAAGACTCTGAGTTTCACTGCAGACTTTTTTAATTAGCACTTTAATCTCTTCCTATTCATTTGAATGTTTTTAAAAAAGAAATTTCATTCTCTTACCGTTTATCTTTATTCTCATCTTCATTCATGCCTTTGTAAACCCCTGCGCAGTTGCTGAGCCTCTCACAGCTCTGTACTGCCTGTGACTTCATCTGCAGCAGCAGCAAACCCGTGAGGGATTGGCTCTTTGACTGCCTGTTCCAAGGTGTGTTGCTGTTGTCCCTGGCATAAACACAGGAGAGATGGCTGCACTTAATGCTGATTTTTCGCACTGGTGTTTGCTTTCTTTTTTATTTTTAAAATGTATTTAAATAAATCACTTCTATGTGATTATAAGCAATGGTTGTTTTACACATTATTACCTCTGCCAGGGAGGATTCCCACTCAGGCAATGTCCTATGCCCTATCAATACTCCAATAACTTTGTTCTCTTTTCTTCCTATTTCCCACTCCACAACAGAGATCGATCCGATCTTTTGCTAACGATGACCGCCACGTAATGGTGAAACATTCAACCATTTATCCATCTCCAGAGGAGCTTGAAGCTGTCCAGAACATGGTCTCAACAGTAGAACGTGCCCTTAAGCATGTCTCTGACTGGATGGATGAAAAGAACAAGTCTACCAAGTGTGAGGGTGATGTGGAAGCCAAGGAGGAAGCTGCAGAAGGCACTGCCAAGTGAGTGAAGCCTCAGCTCACAACGTGTCCCTGTGCTGCTCTCAATGGCTCCTTTCCTCCAAATAAGAGTCGTAGTGTTACCTGGGTCTGCTGCAGATGAATGTTCATAGAAGGAGGGGGATATATTTGGACTTTTTGAGGTGGGAGCATGTAGGGGGAGTGCAGGGAATGGCAATAAGCCCAGTGTGGGCAGCAGTTGCTCTCCATTTCTTTGTTTATTTTACTGTGATGTTGTGAAGTTGCATTTAGCAGACAAACCCTTCAGCAGTTTTAAGCAAATACAATTTCCTGGAACACACCAGTGCAAACCAACAGCCATGTGCTTGGGGTCTCCTGCAGTCTGATACACAAAAGAAGTTTTTATAATGCAGCAAACAAACTTTCTTAAGCCTCCATTACTTTCCATTATTGTCATGGTTTAATCCCAGCTCACAACTCAGCCCCACATAGACGCTGTTTTTTTATAAAAAAATAATCCAAGCATGCAGTAAATGCTTTGGAGACAACTGGATGAGACAAGAGCTGGTGCTGGCCTGTCAAAGAAGTATTTCTTGCATTTTACTCCATGCTTTTAAACAATCTTAGTCTACAAAACTGGCTTTTGTTACAGTCTTTTCTCAGCACTCAGAAATTAAGTGTTCCTACGTTGCTTTAAAAATTCTTTACTGTGGCTCATAAAGGCTCCCCTAAACTGTAGCTGAAGAGTAAAATCTCATTTTAATTACCCTAAATTGTTTCATTTCCAGGGATCAAGGTGGTCGGACGTTATGTGGCGTTATGAGGATTGGCTTGGTTGCAAAGGGCTTGCTGATCAAAGATGATATGGATCTGGAGCTGGTTCTCATGTGCAAAGAAAAACCCACAAAGACCTTGTTATGTATCGTTAAAGACAATCTCCCAGCTCAAATTCAGGTGAGTTGAGTTGGAGCAGTCCTCCCGCAATGGCTGATTTGGGGAAAGGCTGGGATTTGTTCCGCCAAGAAAGACAAGTGATATAAAGGAATATACTCTGAATCTAGGTCAGCATCTGGGGCGTGTGACATGTTTAATGTGCTGACGTGAAGTCCTTACTCACAAAATGTAACCTCTTGCTGCTGTTGTTGCCTGCTCCCGTTTGTGCTGTCAGTTCCCTGGGAGGGCAGCTGACCTCTGTGTGTGTAACTAACCCAGTGTGGGTTTGGGCGCTCTGGGCCAGCCAACATGAGCTGAACTGCAGAAATCTTCCCTGCTCTAGTGTGTCACTCAGTCCCTGTTGTCCCCTGCCTGAACCTGCAGTTCCCCCATTGCAGCTGCTTTGCTTGGGCTGTTCCCACATAAACCCCTCTGTGCTGCCAAGGTGAGAACGTGTCACTTTAGGTGGTCACTCATTTTGGCTCATATTAATCATGAGCTCACATTATTTTTATTCATGGCTGCTTAATTCTGATGGTGGCATTCAGCAGGCAGCAGTTGCAGTTTGCTTAGGGATACCACATCTGTGACAGAGTTCTGAGGCTGAGGAATTAACCCAGCTTCCAGACTCACCAACACTGGTGCCAAGAAGCTGCCCTCAAATATTCCACTGCAAGTGCCCCTCTCCAAATCACAACCAAACTCAATCCGCTTTTCTCCTGATCTGCTTTTCTCCCTGTGTTTTACCATTCTTGACAGCTTTTTGTTCTCACCATTCATTTTCTCACACAAAGGGCTTCTCTTAATGAGCTAATGTTGTTCCTAGAGATGTGACCCTATCCGTAGCTAAAAATGCAAAGGATCTTTTGAGTAGTAAAGAGTAAATTTACTTGTTTGAAAATGATAGGGATGCATTGAGTATTAAAGAATAAATTTTGTAGTGAGGCATGAAATGAGGAGGGTTGAAAGTGACAAGTTAATATGTGCTTCAAAAAAAGTAAGATAAAATGAGAGAATAGACATAATTAAAATCTGCGAAGAGTGAATAAATTCAAGGGACAGGCAGGTAAGATCCTGTGGGGAAGGACTGTGAGGGATTACAGAAAAGATGAGGGAAGAGGACTCTGGCTTGTGAAATGCTACAACTGTTGTGGGAATGGAAGACAAGGAGAGGCTCTGCAGAGGGATCAGATGCTGGAGGCAAAGGAGAGTTTAGGCCCATTAGTGGACAAAAGGAGCACGTGAGGTACAGAGACTCCAGAACTTCTGCTTTGCTGCTTTGAAGGCTCGTGGTGAGCAGATGCTCAGCTGTTTTCATCCCAACAATAAAGGAGCTGCAGAGCAGATTGCAGCAGGGAAGGAGTTGGAATAGACATCCTGACCACCGGTCTGCTGAAGCAGACTCCACACAGAAGGGATGGCTGGAGGGCTCTGAGCTGTCCCTGTGCTTCTGGAGGTTGAGAGAAGTCCCAAAGGGCTGCTGAAAGACCTGCAGAGAACTCTGATACAATGCAGGTTAATGGGGCAAACTGCAAGGCAGTTGTGGCACTGGCTACAAAAGAAATGTTTTAAATTGTTTTTAATGAGAGAGGCAAGGCTGCCTTTGTTACTGCAGGGCCCTGTAGCCTTCTCATTAGCTGAGGCACATACACAGATTCTTCAGTTTTTCAGTCAATTGGGAGAGTCTTGAAATCTTTCTTGGTGACTTTCAGAAACTTACAGAAGAGAAGTATCTGGTGGAGGAGCATGTAAATGAGGCAGCTATTGTTATCCATAACACAAAGGAGCCCAAGCTCACTTTGAAGGTGATACTCACATCCCTTCTCATCCGAGATGAAGCAGAGAAGAAGGAAGGAGGTACACAGAGCGTTTTAACTTGGTTTTAAGACTGTTCTAGCTGAATGTCCTGACTGTGCAGCACAGGATTAATTGGGAAGTAGGCTTTTAATTGTGCATCATGTACTGACTAGACTGGCTATTGCCACCATTGGTTACATTATTTCTGCCTTAAAAAGACAACAGTCACTTAATTTTCATGTAAATATGTGTAGTTTTTCTTTGCAAGCAATATTCCTACAGTGTTAACTTTGACATGCAATTAGATCTTAGTTCTCCTTTCTTTCAGACTTGCTATTTAATTTTTGAGCACCTGGTGCTGCACAGTCTTGTTTGTAAATTAAGTCAGTCAAGTGGGATTGGTTCATAGTTTCTTGAAAAACTCACAAAAATGTTTCTCTTTATGTAAAAGCCCTCTCCTGCAAAGCTCGCCAGTGTGTCGTCCTGGCCCTCAGTTTTTATTGATTGATGATGTGTATGTTTCTGGCTTTAAGAATTTCCTAACTGGGATACAATTGAAGTTACAGTGCTGTGATGCAGCACTTTTGCTTCTGAATTGAACGTTGTACCTCATGTCCTTAGAGCATAGTTCTAGAAAACTGTCACTTAGTCCTTTCCGTTCCTTCTCCCTCACCGCAGTGTCCGACACAGTTCCGTGCCCGTGCTGCAGGAATGGTGACTGTAGTACCAGCGAGGCTGGAAACAAACTGAGAGCAATAGAGAAGAGCAAATGTAGCCATACTTTGTTGCATTTTTAAAATCTTGTCAGTAATTTCTGCTTCCGCTTCCCAAACCTATCCCTAGAAACTTTGCCACTGGATGATGTCAGACCTTTGACCAACTGGCCACTCTCTGTCATGACAACTGAGGCAGCTGGGCCCGTGTGGGCTAGGGAACTCCCTGTCGCTCTCTTCCCATTTCTAGACTTGCCACAAGTCCTTTGCTTCCTCCCTCTCCCACATGGAATATGGATGGGATGAGAAATGTTGGTCAGTTTTCTCCTCACTTTGTTGGAGGCGATGGCAGGAAGGATCCCTTTCCAAGTGACATGTAACACTTTGGCAGCAGCTGAATGCAGAAAAATCTTACAGAACAGATGAATGGCAAAGATCCCCTAATTACACTGGCTGTTTATTCTCAAATTAGCAACAATGCTGTTTCCAAGACCATTAAAAATAAACTGCATATTGCTTTAGTTGTTCAGCTTCCCACAAGATGCTGAGACCAGCCCTGGAGCTGCTGCAGCTCATCCGTGTTCATGAGAGAGCACCAAGTGCAGGACAAATTCCAATGGTGAAGGATTTGTGAGATTCCCACAAGGGGATACAGTTTTGCATAAAGGCTTCTGCCCAAGTATTTTCTTGCAAAAATTGATGCTGTTTTGCCAGTGAAGTCCAGGAATTTCAGAATTCATCTCAAACTAAAGGAGGATTGGAATTTTTATGCTTTCTCACACTTAAAATGTAGCTGGGCTATTTTCTTCAGTATCTTAAAACATTTTTCAAAGGTCTCTACTATATTTTTAAAATTTAAAATGGTTTTACCACTTCTCCTGAAGTGGTTACACGCTGTCATTCTGTGCAGCTGCTGAGGACAGGGAATAGGGTCATGGATCTCATTTTAAAGCCCAGGTTCCCTGGCATTGATTCATCACAAAGAACAGATATTTACCATATTCCTTTTCAGGGTATATAGAGCATTATGCAGATGTCACTAAGCAAATTGAAAGGGGAGGGATACATTTTATTGTAATCTTTCCAACCATATTTAGATTAGAATCACTTAGATTCAGACCAGTAAAGTTCCATGTCTAGTATCAAGGGAGAATAATTGGAGAAACTGGTGAAAACACCTTGATCTCCAAAGCAATGCCATACTTTTTCAGTACCACTGAACAATGTCAACCAAATGTAAATACACTTTCTATGCAGTTTTAAAAACCTATCAGTTGACTCCATGCATTCTTTTAAGACTGAAGGAGCTCAAAGTGCTGCTGAACTTGCCTTTCATCTTCCATGTAAGATAGGCCCGGGCTGCCTGAGCCTGCGGAAAACTGACCAAGGTTTCTGTGGTGGGATTAGCACTAATCTGTCCTCTAACAACCCAGGTCAGGCCAACGGCCCTCGTTACCAGTGCTCCCATTGTTCTGTAGGAATGCTGTGTGTGCCTTCATGCCCTGATGTCAGAATGTACCGAAAAACATTCCTGGATTTCTCTTCAGTCCCCACCTCTTTGGAAAAGTGTTCATGTTTAAGATGTGGTGTTTGTCCTATTTGTTTTTGCTGCTCCTTAGCAAAAATAAATAGTGGCCCAGTGTGTGTGTGCATTTTGGTGTTTCTCACAAACAGCTACCCATAAAGCTCTGCTTTCTCATGTTGAGAAGTCAAGCACCTAAATTGCCTGCATTTTGCATCAGTTTAAATTTTAAATGTCTTAAGAAACTGAATTTTTAGTCACAGCATCCAATATAAATTGGGCTTTCCAGACCAGAACCTTGTATCCTGAAAACCAGCTGTCGTTACTGAGCATACACTAACAACAAATTATGTAATTACAAATGAGCTGGCCCACCAAAGTGGGGCGAAAGTCCCGTTGCTCCCGGAGCAGGACATGGCCAGTGATGCTCCCAAGGGGCCAAGTGCCTCTGAAGGGACAGCAAGCCCCAGACTGCCCTCCCCTCTCTGGAGAAGACAAGGCTCAAATGAATGGAGTTGGCAGCTCCTGTGTGAAGAGAATGCCTACAGCAGTGGGGAGAGAATTCCTGAGGGATTGGTTCTGCGTTGCATAGTGTGAGCTAACGTCAGGGCTTTAGAATTTACTCTTTACTAAACTCCTTGGATCACTGCCCTTGTTAAAACTACAAGGGGAAAAGGAAAGCTTTGCAATCCTATTTGAAAATTTTGATTTGGTCTCACTTTCCTGACTGGCAGAGCATGAAGAAACATGCCATTCTCCCGAGGGGGTCCGAAGGGAGCCCACTGCAAGCCGCTCACCCTCTTCACTGCCTGTTCTCTTCATCTTTCTGTTTAATAGAATCTTGCACCCAAAAGCTGGCAGACTGCAACATCAGGACACTGGGGCTGAACTAGCAATTGGCAAAATTCTCCAAGATATTTGTAAATTAGACCTTGGAAAATGGCCTTAATCCTGTAAGAGAAGGTACAGTTCTAAATCGTTGAAACAAGTCTTAGGAGGTTTTTTGGTTCACCTGAATGACAGGTGATACGTATTCTGTTTGGTTTGTAGTTTAAAGGAAAAATTAATTTGTCAATGGCAGCAACACTCTTTAGCAAAGCTTCACACAACACTGAGCCCCAGCTCATTGCAAGAAATTAATGATTTTGCAGTCAGTCACCTTTGCCATTTCTAACGTTTTAAAATAAGATTCTGATCATTCATTGACAGTACTTGTTTGATACAATACTTGAGCTTTAAGCAGATGTTTATATTGTCTGCAGTGAAGCTTTCTCAGAGAACTACCCAGATGGATGTTGAGTAATCCTGTGCCACAAAATGTCACTCCTGAAAACAACAAAACTGCAAAGGAAATTTAGGAGCAAATCTTGTGTTCCAAAGTGACCTTTTGTGCTCAAAGAAAGCCAGAGCTTTGAGACTTTGCAGCTTTCATTTGGAAAACAGACAAGAGGAGTGATTAATCCCAATCCTGGAATGCTGTTGATGAGGGCAGTAACAAACAATGCAAATATCTGCTGTGAAGTTCACAGGGGTTAGAAAATAAGCTTATAGCACTTGAGTCAGCAGCTGTGAACTGCAACCATCACCTGTCAGACAAGATACTGGTTCTGTTCAGTTTTACACTGGTGGGGTTTTTTTGGCTTTGGGATCTTTTATCCATCATAACACCGAGTGCTTTTACCAGAGCAACCCTCCCAGGAAATGGCTTAGGAGAGGCAGCCTTAACATTAAAGATGCAACTGCTTGTGCAGCCAGTCCCATTCAAAGTAACCCATGAAAGTGGGCACTAACAGACTGGTGGTACTTTCTCCTCCTAACTTGTCCTGGTATTTTAAATGTTTGCTGGATTTTGCTTAGCTAGCAGAGTCTTCAGTTTGGAATGGATTTAGTATTTCGTTCAGTTCTGCAAAGGTCTCTAAAGACCTGGAGAATTGACCTTTTTGAGTAATGAAGAGAGTATATTTCCAAATTATTTATTTTTAAGTCAAGAGTAATTATGTATTCATAGGAAAACAACGTATTGAAGGTTTTAGTTGAGCCATAGATTCACTTTGTTATTCCAGTTGTTCTCAACATCAGCTAAAATTGGTATCTTTGTAATTTGATTGCAATGTAGCACCTGTCATTTATACAGAATTTCCAGGGAATCTGGATTTTACAAACTCCTTTCAATTAAAATAAATACGGAAGAAAGGACTGATAGAGAATTCTCCTTAATGTAGAATTGGGTATGACTGCTGACAGCCGTTTGTTACAAGCTGGTTGATAAAAAGAGAAAGGGGGGGAAGGCAAAAAAGTGTAAACCTGGACAGCAAATATCAGTGTCTTGTCTCTCAAATCCATCTTTGAATTTCCTCTGTTGGTTTCAGTTGCTGTTGGGAAGATTTTTACAAGAGGGCACTTCCTCTCAAATACATCAATGACCTGGAAGTTACCAAACCCATTCTTTCATATGCTCTGGTTATATGAAAGACTAATCAAACTAAAATACTGTACTAGCATTTCCTGTATATTTCTTTCATTGAATTATACTGGCTAGTACTGTTCATGCAATAATATTTCAAATACATTCAATGTTTTTCTTTGGAATTCTCAACAATTGCATGGATGTAATTTCACTTTCTACCTATTATATTTTTTTTTATTACCCCCTGAGAATATCTTCCTCTTGTCCAAAGAAGCTTTGAAATTCTGTGCCACCTTTGTGGAATAAAAGTCACAAAGAAGAAGAGGAAAAAAAAGCCCAATACATCCCAACAGAAAAAAAAAAAGTGCTATAGAGCTATTTTCTGCCCTGAAATGTGTTCTACATTTTTAATAAGATCCCAGATTGTCTGTAGCAGTGGCCATCTTTATTATTACTATTATTTTACAAGGAGTGAATGCCTTTGCTTCTGTTGCACACGTGCACATTTACTACCTTTAATGGCTTGTTTAAATTAAATAACACCGTGCACTTAAATTCTGGGAGTCTTATTATCTCATTGAGATGCTGCCGCTCTTTTTGTATTGTGACAGAAACCCCTTGGTCAAATTGTATCTGTCTCTTTTTATCCCATTTTTACCAGTAGATAATGTTGCGATGAAAGATCCTCCGGACTTATTGGACAGGCAGAAATGCCTGGAGGCCTTGGCGTCTCTGCGGCACGCCAAATGGTTTCAGGTTGGCTCTTTGTTCTTACCTTGTTGTTATTGTAGCCTTGCGAGGTTTAATTTGAGACAGTTTTAATTTTAATGCCTCTTTAATTTCTGACTAATCCCTCCTAGAGCAAAGGTCTAGAATTCCAAACCCAGTGCTGTACTGTGCGAGGGCAAACATGACAGGGAGACAGTCAGCTGGTCCAGAGTTGTCATGAGGCTACAAATGCAATCTTGACATTTTGCTGCCTTTTTTATACATTTTGCTAAATTCAAGTGTACTTATATAAAAGTGTTTTTATTTTGCATGAAGCTGATTAAGTATTAAGTAATAATAATTATAAAAAATCTATCCCAGGACTCTGTGCATTTAAAAAGAAAAGCAAAATTGAAGACCAGGCTTTTGCAGGTGTATTGGAATCATTTTGTTTGTTTTAGGCCAGGGCAAATGGACTAAAATCATGTGTAATTGTCCTTCGTATTCTGCGGGATTTGTGCAACAGAGTCCCCACATGGGCACCACTGAAAGGCTGGGTAAGTACAGAAAGAGCTGAAGGCCACAAGGTCATGTCCGAGATCTCCTGAGAGCTGTAACAGTGTCTGGAGAAAGCTGAGTCTTTTATGAGATTCCTTCTTCCACCCCCGTCCCTTTGCTCCCTATTCACTGCTCCCTGTGTAGGAGAGAAGGCGAGCAGTCCTTGAGTCTGTGACACACTGATCCCATGGAAAGGGACACGCTGCTGTGGGCCTCGCACATCCTGGAGGATGGCACCAGACTCCCACTTGTTGCCTTCCATCCCGCTTGTTTAGTTTTCTGAAACTATGCTGTTCCCATGACAATGCCACTCCTGCCAGCGGCTGTTCCCTTTCGTGGGGCAGGTTTGCTCTGCATGGCCAGAGAGGAACTCTCTGTAGGGCAGCAGAGGTGGCCTTTCTCTTGTGTGGAACTGAAAACCCTCTAAGAGGAGAACACTCACCTGACTTGACTTTAGATACCTCTCCTTTTTGACTTTTTGGGCAGACAGTGGAGAGCAGCTGGTGTCCTCAAAAGGTGACTCAGAGCAGGGGACAAGGACACGTGCCCTGCACGAGGACGTGGCCTCCTCTGAGGCAGGTTTCTGTCCCTTAGACCTGTAGTGGATTACAAAGTGACCTGATGTCAGTGTTCGTCCCCTCTGCCCCCCCATGTTTAACTGCAGTCACAGTTACCCTTGTGTCCATACTAATCGTAATTTAATGTCTTCTAGCCACTCGAGCTTATATGTGAAAAATCTATAGGTACTTGTAATAGACCTTTGGGCGCTGGGGAAGCGTTGCGACGAGTGATGGAGTGTTTGGCATCTGGAATTCTGCTTCCTGGTAAGGGGCCAAATGAACTCCAGGAACACCAAGGGCTGGTCAGCCCACCTTAACATTTAACTATTGCTGTAGGATTACATGAGAAATGCCTGCCACGAACTCTGAACCTGCAGTGGAGTGAAATTAATGGTTTCTTCTGTAAAATTAAAATTAAAGGATGTTGCATAGGGTTCACTGTGTGAATGTCACTGTGCCACTGCAGGAGAAGTTAATGGGGAACATTAGATTTGTTATAAATTAACCCCTACCTCATTAAGGGGTTGCAAGTAAATAGACTTAATGATTATCTGGTTCCTACATATTCCTTGAAATCTACACACCTGTCCAAATTATGTACTGTTTTTCTTCCAAACCTACTGCTTTCAGTTCATGTTATCACCCATGTGCAGTGTTTACCCTGATAAGTTCTGTGGCCACTGCAAGGGTACAAAACCTCGGGTCAGTGTGCTCTGTGTGAGGCCTGACTCCCTGCTGGAGAAGGGGTGCTGCAGCAGCTGTGCTCAGCTGCTCTGTCAGTCCCTGTTTGCACAGTGCTGCTCCTTCCCCTCAGTAATCCCCGTTCCTCTCCCTGCCAGGGGGCCCGGGGCTGCACGACCCCTGCGAGCGCGAGCCCACGGACGCTTTGTCTTACATGACAGTTCAGCAAAAAGAAGCCATTACACACAGTGCTCAGGTAGGGAACTCTGTGTGTGCTGCAGCAGTGAGGAATTCAGCTCATTAGCACCATTTATTCTCTGCCAGGGTGGCTTGTTTTCATGGCAGTCCTGACAGTTCCTGTGGTGCACTGTCCTGCAAAGGTTAAACCATAGTTCAGGAGTGCGAGAGTTAAATGTGTGTGAAATCTTATCCTTGCAGAGGCAGTGGGGTGTCTATGCACCCACCTCTGCTCCCAGCACAGAGCCCCTGGGTGGGCTCCGTGTCAGTGTGCCCTGCACTCTGTGCTACAGAAATTAATGAGTTTTCTGGTTTTAGACATTAGCATTTTCCACAGCTATTGCAGAGGCCAGCTGTAAAAGCTGTCTTCTTGTCTATCGAGACCAAAGAAGTAGTTTGATGTCTAAAGGCTTGTTAAAAAACTTGGACAACTGAGGTGAAATCCTGCTGTGATTAACTTGTGTTTCTACCGTCCCTTCCAGCACGCACTCAGATTATCAGCCTTTGGGCAGATCTATAAAGTTTTGGAAATGGATCCCCTCCCATCAAATAAGTCGTTTCAGAAATATTCCTGGTCAGTAACTGACAAAGAAGGTAGGTATTATTTGTTCCAAAAGTCACTCATTGGGCAGTAAACTAGGAGTTAATTTAGAATGGGTGAAGTTCTGAATTATGTGCTGTGAATGTGAAGTAGAAGCTTTTCTTTGTTATATGTAGAGTGATTTTTTTAAAAAAGATATTTCATTGTGAGGAAAAAATCTGTAAGTTCTCTAGAAATACCAAGACAGGAGAGGCAGAACAATATAGGTGATGATTTTCTTTAAGCACAAAGTCCTTTGGCATCTGAAGAGCAGAAGTAGGGTTTGATTCTTATGCTGGGAAGGAGAGACTGGACTGGTCAAAAAGCATATATTGAGTGTCCATAATAAGAATTACTCAAAAATTCTTCCCAGAAAACAATCTATAGCTAATAAAAAAAAATTGCGTGTGTATTTTCTTATAAAAACAATACTGTTGGAGATCTTGCTTAGACTGTGGAAAACAGCACTGCAGGTTTGCAGTCCTTACCCCACACCTGGTATTGGACACGGAGGTCCTGCATGGCCTGGTAGAGTGAGCAGTAAACCAGTACTGGCTTTCGTGTAGCAATGAGAAAGCTGTGACTGATGGATGAGTTCTTTTCACCATAAACAAGCAAGGAACAGTGTGGGACTAATCAGACTCCTGCTGTGGGACTGCATTTTTCCAATGGCATATCCATATTACAAGGAACTTTATACCCTAGGTACAGGCTCGTCTGCTCTGAAGAGGCCGTTTGAAGACAGTGTTGGGGATGATAAAGATCCAAATAAAAAAATGAAGCGTAATCTGAGGAAAAGTAAGTGCAGCACTTCTCCATTCTGTTTTCAAAGATCTATTGTACAGGGGGAGCTGGTTTAAAAGCTTCTCTGTGTTGGTGTGGTAGAGCATGCAAAAAAGTCTTTGGAACAAAATTGTTGTCTCTATCACCCCGCATTCGGAATGTCAAACACATCTCTTACTGTGCATCTGAATTTCCCCTGACATGCTTTACTAACTTAATGATTTGCATTTTTACTGGGATTACCCATCGAGTTACGCCAGAATTGAAGTTGCCCAAGCAGCTGAGGTATTTTGTCAGTAACATCCCTGTATTGTGGGGCCTTTTTAAAGTACTGCAGTGACTTTACCGAGTGAAGATTGCACTCTCTTCACTCTTCCCCTTCCTGAATTAATTGTTGGTCTCTGAAGACTTCCCACAAGGAGAATAAAATGTGTAATCTGCAAAATGTTGATGTTGTACATACGCACAGACTAGAAGTCTATTGGCATTGCTAGGATCCAGTCATTCTGGGATCCAGTCATTCTGGGGGCTATTTCCATTGTGCTACTTGGATGCCAGTTCTGGATCTGGTTCCCCATTAGCTATAAAATTTGTTACTCCTTTTACAGCAGCCAGGAAGAATACAGCTAGCTGCAACAGAATGGTGTTAATATAAAACCGGGTCATTATAGTTGTTACTCCAAATTAGAATAGCTTATTAAAGACTTAATAGCCTTATGGCTCTCCTCACCCTCTTGAGAGGCTGAGGGGTGGTTTTGCTCCTTAATACAGACAGAAGGCACTGAAATGCAAACTGTTTCATTTTTCTGTTCATCTTGTTTTGTTCATTTTCCTTCCCCCTCCTTCCCCTACCTCTTCTACTATCTTGTACTAGTACTAGATAGTAAAGCAATAGATCTCATGAATGCTCTGATGAGGCTGAACCAAATCAGGCCAGGGCTTCAGTATAAGCTGCTGTCACAGTCTGGTCCAGTCCATGCCCCAGTCTTCACAATGTCTGTAGATGTTGATGGTACGACTTATGAAGCGTCAGGACCTTCTAAGAAAACAGCCAAGCTCCATGTGGCAGTGAAGGTAAGGCAGCCTGACGTAATCTGCTAACCCCAGATCTTGGGATGAAGTATGAAATGTGGTTAGAACTAGTAATATGCAAGCTCCAAATTAAAAATTTAATTAAGCTGAGCTACTCGCTGTGTGCTCTAAACACAGCTGGGCATGGTTCAAAGAGCATCACTGGTTTTGTGCTAACGGGGGGGGAGAATTTCCTGGGGCTCTGCTCATGTTGCAGTGGACTGAATGTGGTTGTCAAATTCTGGATGGGAGGGCTTCAGTTGTGTTCTGTTCTACTCCTTCCTCCTGTTGGTTTGAAATGGCATGTTAGTGGCTGCTTCTTTCTCCCCCTCCTTCTCTGTGTCTGTTCCTGGCCTGTGAGCTCCTGGAAATATGGAGTTCTGTCCTCGGTGTCTGAAGAGTACCTCAGTGTACTGGGATAAACAATATAAATGATTTATCCTGTCAAATTTCCAGTAGGACACTGGTATCATTCAGGGACTGGTCAAGGTGCCGTTGCTTCCTGTAGGTGCTCTACATGACAGCAGGACAGACTGGAATGCCCAGTGTGAGCATCCACCAGATGTGGTGCTTGGGGACGTGGCAGGGCTGGGTTAATGGATGGTTGGACTCAATGATCTTAAAGGTCTTTCCCAACCGAAATGAGTCTATGAAACAACATCTGTTAATAGAACTGCTCTTCTGATAGGAACGGGCCCATCTGTCATTCTGTGCCTCATTTTGTTTTGAACAAGAATTTCCTTTTCAGAGTCTTCATCTGGCAACTTTCTGCTTTCCTTTGATTTCAGTTTTGAAAATCCCGTTGTCCTGTGTGCTTTCAAGTTCAAAGTGTCCAGAAGTATCTGAGGGCATGTGTTATTCCTCCAGGAAAAGTAGCTCTCTGCATGTGTGTCCTTCCAGACCTTCTGCCTCATTCTTTTATTTTGCCTTCCTCCCTGCAGTTTAAAAAACAAAAACAAAAAAAAGCCCAAAAAACTCACTTGCCCTGAAAAACTGTGACTGCTCTGCCCTTGAACCTCTCTGCGTCAGCCAGATCTGTGCTGGTGCCGACCCAGCTCTGTTTTCTCTAAATTTACACATCAAAACATCCGCGATTCAAGCCAAGAGGAAATGGGTGGTGTGGTTGAAACTTGGTTTTTTTTCTTTCTTTCCCTTCTTAGCAGATTCAGACCCTGCCTTCCCAGTCTTATAAAAGGGAATAATGTGACGATTTCACTTTCTAATCTGACCTTTTTAAAATGCAGAAGCCCTGAAAACACAGCCAGATGTACCCCAACTGCATGGGAGCTGAGCCGGGGGTTACCCAGGCCATTCTCGGCTCAGGGCTGGAACACAGTGATTTTTGCAGACTTTGTTCTTGGCCCTAAATTTTCAGCAGGGCTTCAGGTTCCTTTCAGTTTCCTTTGCCCAATGCGTGGTAGCTCTGTACAGCTGGGGCAGGAAGCTGTTTAAGGGAGAGGCCGGCCTTGCTCGTGGAGGATGTTTTTGAAGGAACTGAGCTCCAGAAGTACCATCTTGTACAAGGCTTTAATTCTCACAAGACCGTTTGTCACGTTTGCCCCACAGTCCATCTCTTGATCTGTCCAGAGACACAGAGAGGGGGGAAATGGTGCATGAAACAATTTCCTTATAAGGCCATTAAACTGTGTCTTTAATCTCTTATTTTATAAGGAATTCTTGAGATGATGAATGATGCTCATGAGTATCTTTGAGACTAAAATTCTGCTTTGTGTTCATTCCACTTTTGGAAACCTGAAATTATTTTCCCCATTGATATTGTATTCCCCACTGATAACCATTGAAATGGATAACTCCATTTCAAATAGGAGAAAACTAATATTCTAAGCAGTCTCTCTTTTTTAAGTGTATGGTGGCCTTTTTGTTGTGATCAGCTTTGTATTTATTCCTGTTCTGCTGCCTCTGTCACAGTTCATTTCATGGGGCTTTGTTGTAGGTTTTACAAGCGATGGGGTATCCAACGGGTTTTGATGCAGATGTGGAGTGTGTAAGTTCTGATGAAAAATCAGATACTGAAGGTAAAAATGAAACAACGTCTTCAATCTCAAGCAATAATAATACTGGAAATTCCACAGCTGACACCTCCGCTACCCTAGAGGTGAGGATTGCATTCAAAGTACAAGTGACAGAGAGGTGTGGGGTTTGGGGTCTCACGTTTCATTGGGTTGTTTTTTTCTGGTCTTCTACTTGTCAGTATAGTAAAACATAGATTTCTTCAGTTGGGAGACAATTTCCAGACAGTGTGTAATCATGGATAACTTAAACCACATACATGTTTAGTCCACTGAGAAATATCCAGGGAATGGGAAATGGAGTATTTTTAATGGAACTGCCCTGTTTTTATCCACAGCTGAGAGAATTCTATTGCAGACTGATCTGCTGGTGTGCTGAGATCTCAGCTTTACCTTGCTTTCCAAACAGTTACAGATATTTCTACTGAAACATGTGACTCAGGGCATGAGATTTCTTCAGTCTGAGCCCGGTAGTGCCGGGACATAATTAGATGGAGCAGCAGAGATGTGTGCAGGGCCGGGAAGGCAAGTCTATCCCTTTGATGTGAAAAGGAACTTGACACCATGGCCCCACCTTCAGCTTTGGATTCTCTCAGGGCTGCAATTCCAAGTGCAGCTGGTGTCATGTTTAGCTTGTGCAGGCAGCAGACCAGGCCATGAGGACAGTAGCCCTCACCAGCAGAAATAAATGGGTGTGACTTCTGTGACACCATCCTGCCCTTCTTTAGAGACTTCCCCTTTGCTGTGCCAGCACTGCAGGTTACGCTGCAGCCAGGCCAGTGTTACCTGTGATACAGGCGTGCAGAGGTTTGTCTGCCTTTGGAAGAGAGAAAGGCTCTGAAGTAACACCCTGCCTGTCTCTCTAGGTAAGAACTCAGGGTCCCATACTCACAGCAAGTGGCAAAAACCCAGTGATGGAGCTCAATGAAAAGAGAAGAGGTCTGAAGTACGAGCTCATCTCCGAGACAGGGGGAAGCCACGACAAGCGCTTCGTGATGGAGGTGAGTGGAGCAGAGGTGCAGCTGGTGAGGGGTTATTAAGAGTCACTTGCTGCTGCAGCTCACATTTTTTCTATTTTGCCTTTTGCAATGCACATCTGTGGTGCATCACAAAGGCGATTTCTCAGGTTTTTATGTATCTCATTGCTGCTGTGATGATTCAGCTGGGGAAAGGAATAGCCTTTCTACTTTACGAAAAATACAATGAGAATTAAAACTGGGTTCTGACAGCCCCAAACTTCATGACAAGGAAGACTCCAGGGTATGGGCTAAATCCAGTATCCAACAGATATGCTGGTCCTCTTTGAGCTGCGCTTGTAGTTTCCAGATTCCCAGTATCTGTGATACACTGGTTCCCAGGATCACCCTGGTATCCTTGAGCAGTTTCAAATCTAGAATCAGTAGAAATTTGTCACATAAAACACTGAGGATGTTTTTTCCTACTGAAGTTATTTATGGGTGGCACATCAGCTAAGTGGGTGCAGCATGGTGTTCCTGTGGATCAATACTAGCCATAAACTCATGTCTTAATTTTCAGGTAGAAGTAGATGGGCAGAAGTTCAGAGGTGCAGGCCCGAACAAGAAAGTAGCAAAAGCAAGTGCTGCACTAGCAGCACTTGAAAAACTGTTTTCTGGGCCTAATGCAGCAAATAACAAGAAAAAGAAGATTCTTCCTCAGGTAAGAACTGTCACTTGCTTTTTGGACCATTACCCCAGCTCTGGGTTGGTTTTTGATATAAAAGGCAGCATTCTAGTAAAGTGAGGCTAACACAGGCCAGCGTTGTTGTGAGCTGGTTGTTTGGGGGTGAAATCCTAGCCCTGCTGCAGTTACGTGGGTTCAGGAGGGTAAGGGAGATGCCAAAGCAGTGCTGTAGGTTGACGAGAGGAAGGTTGCAAGGAGGTGGGAAAGACAGCAGGGAGGAGCAGCACAGAGAGGGTCAGAAGCCAGCAGTGTTCAGTCGTGCCCAAATCTGAGGTAAATAAGGCACAGTCTGAGGGAAGGGACTGCCAGGGCTGAGCACAGGGAACGTGCTGGGCTCTGCAGGCAGTGACAGGGCCAGGGACCTGCTGTGTCCCTGTCACTCACATCCTTTGGCACAGCACTCTGCAGTCTGTGCGCAGCCAGCCTGGCACATCAGGCATGTTTACAGAGCCCTCTCAAAGGGGGTGATTTAATGCAGGTGGCCTTGTATTCCAGCAACACTTTCACTCTCTGAACTGCTATTTTTTGTCACTCTGGGCAGACTAAAGGGGTTGTCAATACAGCTGTTTCTGCAGCAGTCCAGGCTGTTCGAGGCAGAGGACGAGGTGCTTTAACACGAGGGGCATTTGTTGGGGCAGCTGCTGCTACTGGATACATAACACCAGGTAAGGCACCACACTTGTAGCTGATAGTTTAGTTTTTGTTTGCTGGGGTGTTCTTTTTCATGTGTGTTATTCACCTGTGCAAGTGATTTCTTTAACCATCTGAGATGAAGCAGAAGGCTTCGTGGGGGTTTAAATAAATCAAAGAGCTGGAAAGCTGGCAGAGTATATCCTTTATGAGTGTACAGCTCAAAGCTCTTTGTGCACAGAGCACACAGTTGTGGGCATAATGGCTTTCCTGACTTTATGATTTGTCTTCATAGTTCACTGCCATGGCACAATTCCCAAAACCCTCTTCCTACCTAAGAACCTTCTGGATCATGTGCTGTTTAGCATTAGGAATGCTTTTCCCAAGGATCCTTTGTGAACATGAAGTCAGCAGGCTCAAGAGTCCCTGAGCTCCCAAAAACCTTCTACATGACTTCCACCTGGAAGCATCTATTAATAGCTTCTCTGGTGGCCCTAAATAAAAGAATTTCGTTTCATACTCTGGCTGATGGGAAAGTCATCATCCCCACTGCATTGTTCTGATTAGCAGAAACAGCTTTTAAGGGGTTCTAGTTCCCATTTCACTTTTTCACAAGAAAGTGTTAATGAAATGGTCACTTTCTTCATCCTCAAATTACTTTTCATAGTGCATTTTTTTTGTGACTCTGCAGCATGTCTGAGGTTTATGGGTGACATGTGAAAGGAATCCAGACATTGTTTTCACTTGCTACAAGAACCACAGATTTGTAAGAATGAGATGCTGAAGATGCCTTAGTCAAAGCAATTCCAGTAGTAGCTTCCAGAAAATAACACTTCTAGTCCTCATGCTCAGGTTTTCAGATTACAGCATGAGCCCTAATTACACCCTCCAGCAGCTCACACGTGCTAATAGCACACCCCTGTTGTTTGGGAGCCTTCCTGCCTGGCACCGTTGGCAGCATGTCCTTTTCATTGTTCCTCTATGGTCATGTCATTTTAAATATTAAAACCCAGTAATTCATTTTTAATGGCTGTTAACATTGTTTTTGGAACTGTCTGTCTGCCTGAGGAGTCATTTAAGAGACACTTTAACCTGCCAGGGGCATGCTTCTTGCCAGTGTGGAATTATTCCAGAAATAAGTTTAATTTCCCAGTCAGTGTAGTTAAGCTTTTACTGGCCTTGGCCTTCATGGATTGTTTCTCTCCATCCCCTATTCTTCTCAGAAATCTCTTACTTTTTGGAGTGACACAAGCAGTCTCACCAGAAAAAAAAACCCTGTAAAACCTCCATGAACTACTGACATGTAGAAACCAATACTGGTGATACCTGCGTTGCTTTTTCTCTCACTTCAGAGTCACACTCTGCTGAGGAAAAGTGATCTGTTTGTGTGGAGGTGTTCACATGTCTGTGGAACCCTGTCTGTTAGAAATGGCAGAGAAAGCAGAATTCACAGGAGCTTTACTGAGGGGGATGAGGCATCTGCCACAGGCATCCAGCGTTCCCCTCTTTATAACAGAAATTTAGGAAATTCTCTGTTCTCTGCATAGACTGCACTTGTGCTTTAAGAAAAACATAAACAAATATGGGATGTCTGTGTCACATCAACTCTGTGCTATGACAGTGCACACTTGAGGGATTTGGTGGAAACATAAATGTTGAGGAAATGAAATAGGGAATTTTAATTCTTTGATGCTGAGGCTTGAGAAAGTCCCCAGCAGCTTGTCCTTCAGGCCACCACATAGGAACATTCCAGTGTTTTCAGCAATATTTGTATGTATTGGTGTGAGTTTGGTTTTGCTGTGCTCCTGCTTCAGGCACAGGGTCCCTGCCCAGGTGCAGGTGTGCAAACACTGAGAGCAGTGCAGGGAATGACCCCTGTCCCTCCTCTGTTTGCCCTGCAGGCTATGGAGCACCGTACGGATACAGCACAGCGGCACCAGCCTACGGTACGTACCGCCCTGTAATTAACACGTTAGAAATGATGCAGAAACTGTTGTGGCAGTCCAAATGTGGTAGTCCAAGGAGAAATTCAAAGAGATTTAAGCTCTTAAACTACGACAACACCACTTTTATGCCATAACCTTGTGGTTCTTTTTTGGTTGGAGTAGCTTTTTGCCTCTGCTTTGCCTGGTCTGTGGAAGGACTGCTTGTTCTAATTGCCTGTTCCCTTCATACTGGAACCCAGTCAAAGTAGTTCCCTTACTTTTTACAGCCAGTCTGTGCTCCATTCAAAGACTACCGAAGGGCCTATTTCAGCATCTCTGACCCAGATTTAGCTAAACGGCATTACAGTAACATTGGTGAAATGTTTGTCCCCAAGTTAAGTGTCTTGTGGACAAAGCTCCCTTAATGCTGTCAACTCCTTGAAGTCTATGGGCAAATACTCCCCACCCCTGCAGGCTAAAACACCACTGCTTGGGACACCAGGATGGGATTTGGGTAGTTGGTACTGGTAGCAATCAGTCTGTGAGGCAGCCAGGACACAGTCATTTGCCACAATGCTTTTCACTATGAAACATGTTCTATTAGGCTGGCAAAGCACTGGTTTCATGGAGACTGTAAAATGAGCTGATAACCAGAGAGCTGTGATGGAAGGGTTTTTCTTAACTCGGCTTTTCCCTCCCCACTGGCTTGTTTGACGCTGGACTAACAATGCATTCCTCTAACCGGCCCTTTTGGTTACTTTGAATGAGGTTTATGTGGCAATGGGAGCAGGGCAGTTTGGAGTCAGTGATATGTCCTGGCACACACCACATGAGCCCTCCAGGACCAGTCCCACCAGCCTCTCCTGTGGCAGGGACTGGTCGCAGTCTGCTGCTCAAATGACTGGCATGTTTCAAGGCCTGGAGCTTTTCATATGGGAAACTTTTGCTTTTTAGCATTTGTAGTAAGTCATTCCTCCCAAATCTGTCTAACTTGGGCAATACCAACTCCCCTGATATCATTATGAAAGTTTAAAATATTTCGAAATGTTGATTTCATGACTTTTCTAGAGGTATGTGCTCTAAAAGGGCAAAACTGCTGCTGCTTTATGGAAAACGTTTGCTTTGCCTGACTGGGACCAGCTGGTCCAGTCCTGTACTGAAAGGAGAGGGAGAATGGGCCCACGGGCTGTGCTCAGTGTGGAATTCTCCCCTCAGGATTGGAGCAAACCCCTCTAGTTTTACACCTGCTGACTGGCCCCGTGCTCTGATAGAAGGGCAGCTGGCAGCAGAGCTGTCCCATGGAGTGTTGTCCTTTGTGGTGCATCACACAAGGAACAGCAACATGTTTTCTCAGCAAACAATGAAAGGAAATTTAGTTTGGGGTATGGATTTTTTTAAAAACCCCTTGGTTCTTTCCAAGGAACAGTGTCAGACTATAACTAGGATTAGTGGTATCTGCATGTCTGTGTTTTTACAAGCAGTGACACACTGTGACATGAGGAATCCTATTCCTGCTGAAGGCAGGAATACAACTGTTACCAAGTTTCCTTGCAGCTTTTCTTGCATTTTTCATTCATTCCTTCTGTTTTGTGGGTTTTTTTTCTCGTTATGCCTATTTTGGAAGCTGGATTTTAAGCACTTAGCTGTGTATATGTGACATATCACTGACTTCAAAGCATTGTGGAATCAGATGCCCCCATTTTTCACATAAAGAGTTTCTGTTCTTAATGTCTTATGATTGTGATGCAAAGTTCTGGGATAATGCTTTTTGGCTGTAAGGTAAACATGTCTCTTTGCCTTTGTAAGCTGTTGCATGTTGGGAAACTTCACTTTGATCATCTGGTGCTCTGGAATACCTGCTGTTGCTGCTTTGTGATTTCTAAATGGATACATAGGTTAAATGCTAGAATTTAAATAGGCAAGATTAAAAAACCAAACAAACGTTTAATTGTGCAGAAGTTTGTGAGGCCACAAGAACTCTAAAATAATAATGAAATCAGGCAGATGTCAATCTTTCCAGACTTACCACTTCAACACAGGAGAGGAAGTGCAGAATAAGGAAGCAGATGCAGAATTTACTGTAGGTGCTTGATTTTTGGCTGACCTACCTGGATGCTGATCAAATCTGCTGAACAGTTTCCCTGTGAGTTGTACTTAATGCACAGCAGTGCCTGTGTAGAATATCTGCAATTGCAACTGGCCTGTGAAATTACCTCAACATAGCACAAGATAGTAGAGATTAATTACCATAAATATTAGGAAATAGAGCTTCAAGTCCAAATACACACTCTGCTTTTGAGAATATCACTTCCTTTAGTTTTATCAAACACCAGGACAAAACTAAAGCAGACTTTAAGCTCTAACTATCTGTCTGAAATAGTGCAAAGTGGTGAAGTGTTACTGTTTATGGGACTCTGCACCCTGACATCACAGTGACTGACTGATCTGGAAAAGGTTAATGACAACACTGCTGTAAGCTCTTATCTGACTTTCTTGGATTGCTGAACTTATTTGGAGTCCTCTCCCTTTCTTCTCTCTGTAGGTTTACCCAAGAGAATGGTTCTGTTACCAGTTATGAAATTCCCAACTTACCCTGTTCCCCACTACTCATTCTTTTAGCAAATGGCAGAAGCTAATTCCTATTGATTGAACAACACAGTACAGTACAGAATGTTAGAAGAAAAAAAGCCTTTTTATCCTGTTTTCTTTGAACACATACTTGAGCAAAGTCATTTGTAAAGAAACATCTTTTTCCTACTTTTTGATTTTAACAAAATGCAAATTTAGTTCTCTAAAACTTGAAAAAAATGTTCTGTGAAATGTTACCTCATTTTCAAATAACTTATACCAGCCTTCTGTTATAGGGAAGAACTAGAAGCTTAAATCTTACGTTTTAAATGAAGTATCCGATTATGTAAAATTAAATTTGTGAAGGATGTATAGAATATAAAACACTGATCACAAATAAACTGTTTTGTTGTAACACAAGAGTACTGCCTGTTTCCTAATGCAGTCACACAGACTCAGTTAATGACCTGTATTTGCTGTAGGGTTATTAAATGTAGGGCATAGTTCTTTAAAATACAAAAATAAAAATTAAAAAAAAACCCAAACCACACGATAGAAACTTCACAGTTAACATTTAACTTTGTAAATATTATGGTGTGTAATAAACTTAGTAAAATATGGGTTAAAATACTGTTTTATCTTATTTTTTATAGTTAAGCATCAGTACCTGAGTTTCCTTATAGATCAGCATACCGTAACTGTGATTTTAGACACAGTCTTAATTATCCAAGAAGACTTTTCACTCATACACAAAATGCTGAAAAACAAATGAAACAAAGGGAATTAGTCTGTCTCTGTATAAGGCTGCATTCTGTGAAACAAGTATTAAACAAAGGAAGTTCCCACAGAAGGATGCAATTCCAGGGATACACCTTACACCCGTATTGCCCAGAGAAAGGACAACAATAATGTTACAATCAGGTTCTTTAGAGCTCAAAAGCTACACGTTTTCCTTTCTTTTCTGTTTTTACAAAAAAGAGAAAAAAAAGAAAAAAAATTGCACTTGTTCTTGTGGCCTTCTTCACTTTTAAGATTGTCTGCCCACCCTTGATTTTTCCATCCACCATTTCTACAGAAAGCATTTTAGTTGTCAATTGTATATTAAACCAAAGGTTCTCCTTTTCCCCCTTACATTTATAAGAATCTAAAGCAGCAACAAGGTCCCCATGAAAACTTGCTCTTTAATTGTCCCAGTTCTTGTTGAGTGCTGCTGTGAAAAGTGACACACTTCAGCCATAGGCCAGTACTTTTTTAAGAGTTGGTGCTCAAACCCAGAGTCCTCTTTTCGATGAGGAGTGTGTGCACCTGTCTGAAATTCCAGGACAGGCCCCAGCTCCACAATTGGAGTCTCCATGGAGTGTGGACTGCTGTGGGCTCTAATGAGGGATTCCAGTGGTCTTTATTAAGGTATCACCCCACAAATAAGCAGCATTGTTGGTTGCACTCTCTCCTCAGCCCTCACCCGTTGCTTTTCCATAGGCTGGCTTTAGTTCCTGCTCTTCCAAAGATTTGCCTTTATCCCCTGTTCTCTAACAGACTCTGCTGCTGAGGCAAGGGGAGCTTGATCTGTGTTGAGGGTGTGGTAAGAGCGGTGCTTAAAGCAATGTCAAGTTCCTCCTCCCCACAGCCCCCTTAGAGGGAGAGAAATGTAAGAAAAGCTGAATAAGGGGTGGCTTACAGAACAAGCTGCTTTCCCTGGAATTAACTGCAGCTGTTATTCTTAAGCTGAGTATTTGTGCTTAGGAATGTGTTTCCATTTCCATGGTTCCCCTGCCGTAGCTGTGGCTTCGTTTGGTGTTGGTGGTACTTTAATAAAAGGCAGAGGAGTGCCCGGCAGGGTGAGCCTGGGGGCACCCAGCGGCAGCGTCGGAGCACAGAGCAGGGGCCGGGATGGAGCCAAATTGAGAGGTGCTCAGAAATCACTGATCTGGTTTGCTGGCCTATGGATGAAAGGAAGCCATCACGGAGCAGAAAAAGCATGGCTGATCAGAGCCCATTTTTGTTAATCAAATATTCATTAAAGGAATCTTTCCTCCGCACACATTTTTTTCCCCCCTCTCTTTTGGAGTTCCCCTGATTGGCAACTGTTTGTAGTTTCCTTTTTTTTTCTGAATCCCCAGTTTTGTAAAATTCCAAACAAAATATTCTGTCAACCAATTCTATACAATGAACATTTGTAAGCCAAAACCTTGTTCTTATTTCAAAGACAAGAAGGGCGCTATGCTCTTTTCCAACATGATGGCAGTCATTTCAGATGATTTATAGAAGTCATTTTTTATTTTTTGTCATTTGTTGGGAGTTACTAACCACATTGTAAACTTGCCCCCTTGCTGCATATTTTACATTTCTCTGCTTTACTGAAAATATGAATGAGCTGTCAGTTCTTTGTTTAGAAAGTGGTAACCTTGGAAGTGTTAGATGTTTCAATACCTTCAAAGAATTCAAAGTGCCCATTTTACAATGAAAATTCCACTTGCAGCTGAAAGAGCAGAGAAATTTAAATGGAGCTTTAGCTTCAGCCAGTCTCAGAAATTAACGTGAGGTTTTTGCTTCTCTGCTCTTCTCCCACTGTAGGTGGTTTTTTCATTGACAGTCCCTATTGCCAGCCTCTCAGCATCGCACCTTTTATTATTCACTTGGGCCCTCAAGATTTCTTCTCTGACTTCTAGAACCATCAGGTTGTGTGGCTCCAAATGGCATTTTGTACATGTCTTAAAAGCAAGAAAAACGTGGCTCGTTTTGAGGTTTCTCAACTTCAGACATGGAATCTGAGCTTTTTTCCTTTTTTTTTTTTTTAAGTGTTTTTCTCACTTCCTGAACTTTGCTCCATGTAATGAAAAGCAATACTTAGTCCAAGCCACAGTCCTCTCTTTGGGTACATAGCAATAGATGTGTATATACTCCCAGTTATTTCTTTACACTACAAGGGGAAGGACTGGTGTGTTGAGGGGGGAAAACCAAACACCAAACCAAGGCACAACCCGGGTCGAGTGCTGCTTCAAGCAGTGAAATCTGCCTTTACTTTCACTATTGAAGTCCTGCAGAATTTTAATACTATGCTGTATTTGCATGTTTCCTATAAAAGTTGCTACAGAGCCGTGCAATGGTCACTCCTGAAGCAGCAGTGCTTTGTACCATTGTGCATGTCAGCAGACATGAAATGTAGCAAAATAGCAGAAGAAAAAAAATAGAATATATATTTTTGTCCAAAATGTAACTGAATGACATATTCTCTCTCTCTCTCTTCCCCATGTCATTGATATGAGGCACAAAAATGGTAGGGCTGAACTTGAAAATCAAGTGGATTGCTTTTGTGTCTCTTAAAATCATCACCAAATGATAGGAAAACACAGTATTTGGGAAACATCCAGCTCAAAAAACTGCTGCTCTAAATTTACTGAGTTTTTTCCCTCTTGAATATTTGTATGTTGATATTTTGAGATTGTCAATCAGCAATAACTGAAAGGTGAATGTTTTTTAAATGGTATTGGAACATCTATATGTTGCAGCTTAAGACTTCTAAGCAGTTTTCAGCAGGTTAATTCCACTTTATTCTCATTCTCTCCGGACCTTCATAGCCATATGCACTTGTATAAAATAAGCAGAAATGTAGTGACTGTAAGCTGAGATCGTGATATAAAAGGTAAGAGATTTTATTTTCAGCTTAAACGATATTTTTATTGCTTTTTTTCTAAAAATCTCGTATACCTGTGACAATCTTGTATATGGCACCTTTTTATTATGTCCTGTTAACTCAGTGTTTAAAGAGGTAATACATAGGTCTGAATCCCAACTTTGTATTTCTCAAGGCCAATTCAAATACTCCAGTTTCAGTTAAAAAAGAAAATATTACCTAACACTTAAGAAATTGTTTGGTTTTATCAACAGACTGTTCTCCTTCAAATATTTTTCTCCTGTGTAGCATAAAAAGCTGTGTTGATACTGCTGTGTCAGGCACTGCATTCCCTGCATCCCTGTGGGTACGTTTGGGTAGGTACCAAAGCCAGGCCGTGGCCTGCTCTGAATGCCACACCTTGGTTCTGGCTGTGTGGGATGGGTGACACTAATAACGAGACAAATTATTTCCATAAACTATTAAAGCTAAACTCCAAATGAAGAACGAACAACTTTGATGACACTGCAGTTAAAATCTGCAGAGATAAATTACATTAGGCCAAATTAATTGAGGAAGCAGCCAGGTTTGCTTCCCTCCTGTGGGTGCAGTGCAGGACAGGAGGGCAGGCAGGGATTTATCTCTGCGTGACTCATTTGCTTAGCTGTGGTTTTCTACAGCTGGAAATTAGGATATAGCCATCCATAAATAATTGTTTTCAGTTCTGTAGTAAATGTTTTAATTATATTTTACTTAGATTAAAATGGGTTTGAATTATGACCTATTGGTGCACATGATATGTGTGGTTTTAAAATACTATTTTTTTATTTGTCTTTTAAACCTTGCGTTATGCAAAGTTGCATAGTACAGTACTCCAGAAGTACAGTACTTGCAGTACTTGAAGTTGCTGGAAACAACTCTTTTTATATAAAAATGGTTAAAAAATAAAAAAGTAAAAGGGAGCAAGTTGATGATGATGTATTAGCATTTTAGGGTCTCAATTCAGAGATGAAAACACGAACAACCCCTGACTGGTAACAGTTGACACTGGTGTCAAACAGAAAACCACTTGGTACAGAATATGTAGTGCTGTATCAAGCCCAAAGGTCTGCATCAAAACAGTAACAGCAAATATAAACTATATTTGATTTTAATACTGAATCATCTAATTCACTAAGTAACTGCATGTATAGGTTATCCATTCCTCAGGATATTTCTGGATATAATTCATAGGCTGCTAAGAGAAAAAGAGCTGTTCAATAGTGTCAGCTTTGCTCCTGTGGGCAGGAACTTGCACCTGGGAAATGAACTGAGAAGCTGTTCCAGGGGCTGGCCCTGGAAGCACATAATCCTTCCATGACATTTGCAGGACAAATGATGAGCAATCAGAACGTCCTTCCTGTTCAGGGGGCAGGTTTCCATCTGCTGTTATCTTTATGGTGCAAACTCAGGGCTGGGTCTGCAGCTCACCTACAGTTCAGTCCCTTTTTGAGCCTGGCAGACCCAGCAGTGCTGGTCCTGGAGCAGCAGGCTGCTCTGCTCCTTCAGATAGAATTTTATATGCATTAAGGTGCATTATAATGAATTTCTCCTGAATATTCCTAAGCTGAACTGCTGTCAGCCTGACAAGCACTGTCCACTTCAAGGACTGATAATAAACATCTTGCTGACTCTCATTTGATCTGCTTCTTTGTGGACTGTGCTTGGCAGCTTAATCCATCTGTATTTCCTTCCATCAGAATTGCTTTGACTGTGAATTTCCGTATTTTTCTGTCATCGCTCCTTTAACTCTTAAAATCCTAAGCTTTCCACTCTCAATTTCTCTAATACACTGCTGTTTGTAATGCAGTAAAGCATTGCAGTATTGATGTCTGAGATGGCCCCTCACCTTTGCTGCCTCCCTTTTCAGTAGGACAGAACCATTCTCTGATATGTGAAACACAGTGTACTTAAGACTCCTAAATCCTGGGTTCTGCAGCCACTTGGAATCAGAGATAAGACCCTAAGGTGCAAGATTGCCTGGGAACCCCTCTCGCTGATGTGGAACTTGAGCAAAATAGCCCCATGTACTGAAGGGTCACAGAGCAGGCTCCGAAGTGCTTGAGGTACTGGCATTTGAGAGAGCAGCCAAATCTATCAGTAGGTTTTAGCCTAATATCAGGCCATTATCTGATGAGTAGTCTGGGTAACAGCTGCTTCATCCATGTTGCAACAAGCACTGTTTTGCTAAGGCAGAACTAGAAACTCATTTCTTCTGCACAATACTTGTAGGTTTTTTTTAAAAGCCTCCTCACAGGAGCTTGGTCTGAAGTGCCTTTGCTGTGAGGTTGGAGGTCTGTGTTATGGCTGCTGAGTTTTGTATTTCTGCACATACCCAAGAGCCAAACACGTAAACCTGGTTCCATGTGCTTTGTGCAGCTGCCAGGAGCGTTACCAATTCTGTGGTACCTTTGCAGTGGAGCAGAAATGGTATTTTACTGTTTGAATTTCTGCTTCATGGAAAAGAATTTTGAAAAAGTTCAATTAGTACATCTATAAATAGGAGACCAGGGAAAGTCTGTGCCTATACACTACCCACCTTAACGCTAGTTTTAGCTAACCAGATGATCATGTGTATTTTGGGAGATGGTGTCTGGCACTTAAAGGATTAAAAGCTAGAGATTCACAATAAAGAACTGACCTGTTTAACGTGTTCTCTATACTGGAAGCGAATGGCATTACCACTGACTTTGGAATAACATCCGTGAGCTTTAGGGGGCTGCTTCAGTCCTACTTTGCCAGCCACATGAGATTCCTCCAGGCATGCCCTACCTAGAGAAGGGTTTAGCGTAACCAGGCTGCTCGGGAGGGCTTGGCTAGCTCAAAGCTTGGTATGCGGTGCTTCCTGCCATGGTGTTCTCTCTCTGCCAGTGCTTGCTGTCTTCCTCAAGCGCACACTGAGGAGCTGGAACACAGTGACCTTATTCCTGGGCGTTAGGCCAGTGGGATGGAGGGAGGCCAGCCTGTGCTCCTGAAGGGAATGTGTAACACGAGGCCTCGGCTGCCCAAGCAATTTCTGTTGGACACAGTGCACAATCCAACCCTCACAAAGGCAATTTAGTGCCTGGGTAGGTGGTTCCTAATCTGTCTAATTTGCTGTCGTGTAGCCAGTGTGAGCTAATTAGATGATTCAGCAATTGTCATGGCTCCCCACTTAATGTGCTGTAAATGCTGCTGCCGAGACTTTCACTGCTGTTAAATACCTTGGCTTCTGTGAACTCTGTCCTCCTGCCCTGCCTTTTCTGATCATCTGATAGTATCCCAGTAAATAACTGATTCTCTCAAATTATGTACTTGTTACATGTAAGTGTCTAGATTGTTAAAAACTTTTAATCAGACTGTGAAGCACTTCAGAGAAAACAGTTTTCCTACAAATATTTCAACTTATTCATGTGCCAGAGGACTATTTCTACTCATTAACAAAGATCTGAAAACTGCTCCGGTATCTCTGATCTCTGGAGACAAGGATTCTTTCTTTGAGAACACTTGCCTTCTGGTAGGAAAAAAAGATTTAAAATGTCTTAATAAAAGACTGTGCCCTCAAGTCCCCGAAAAAACTTAATTGGGGAAAAGTGCATAAATCTAAAATTATATGAGGCTTTTTGCTTTCATAGAGCTATTAAGAATAATTTCCCTGACAACAGGTTCCTCAGATTATTAGGATATAGAATATGCAGGAGGAGGAGCATGAAGATTCTTCAAATAATCTAGGAAAAAAATCTCCTGTTTGTTGGCTGTTCAGCTATGGGACATGATTCTCTTGTCACTTCTTTATCTCCAAGACAGCAATAAATGTGAGCAGCTTTAACGTACCATCTCTGATCGAGTCCCAGCAATGTCCCTTGGCGAGTGAGCCTGGCAGTCCCTGTCTTTTCTGCCACCAACTCCCTGAAATAAAGGATCCCTTGCTTCATTTGTAATTCTGCATCTGTACTTCTGAGCCAGTCTAGAGGTGGGATTGCTGAGCATCTCTCCAGATCTGTGTAAATGACAAGACAGTATTTCAGTCTTTACTCAGACAAAAGTGCAAGTTTCCTTTTGCCTCTTGTGCTTGGTATGCCAAGATATGCTCACTCAGAACTTCTTGCCTTTAGCTAAATTCTCTCTAAGACAGTTGCCTCTTACTTAATGAAGAGAAAACTATGTCCCAGCCTCACTGAGTTCCAAGTCACAGAGCAGCTTACAAAAACAGCTCCTATTTCCGGTGGCTCTGGGAAACAGCACAGGAACTCTGCTGCTGTGGATTCTTTTGGATACATGATGAGATGTGTAAACATGAAATTCAGACTGTTGTTCTCAGTCATGAAGCTAAGACCTCCTCTGGTGTCAAAAGAATTAAAATGAGCTCTGTGCTGGGCACACTGAGAAGCTCCGTTAGGAACGGCTGTTCTGTCTCAAAAAACAGTAACTCAGCTCGAATGTTCAGCACACAGACCCTCTTGGGCTTCCTGCTGAATAATCCAGTGAAAAATGAGATGTTTTATTGACTTGTTTAAAGCAAAGCAAAGAGACAGTGTAGCTGAATCCGCTGTCTTAGTGCAGGAGACAGCCTGTCTAACAGCTCCTTGGTTTCATTCCACTGCAAGTGGAAATTCTGCTGAAGTCATTTCAGAGCATTTCACCAGAGAAACCCAGCACTGAAGTCCCGTGCCTATGGACCATTGCAGCAGTTTCACATGCACTTTCTTTTGAGCATAAATCAGTTAAGCTAGTAGTTAAGTATTTGGCATTAAGAGAATTGTCACCACTAGACTGCTTTATTACTTAACCCCAGAGTGATTGATGTCTCCTTAGCTTTATTTGTATCATCTGAATCCATACCTATTTATGTCCAGGTACTCTGGTGCTTCCTTTTTCTGCTCATAGAAATGGGTCTGATTCACTTGTTGGTTTGTAACTGATATGTGAGGTGATGCAAAAGCACAAGTAGGACACATCTGCCTGTTCCTCTGCCTACTCCTCTCTCTGGGGTTTCTTAGGAGAAAGGGGGCTCTTCCTGCCAGACCTGTCTGATGCTGTGTAGGCAAGGCAGTGCTTTACTGAGAGTGCTGTGAATTAGGTAAGACAAAAGTTCATCAGACAGTAAGGTTTAAATTCAGAGGGGTTTTTTCTCCAGTTCCTGAGATTGCATGAAGCATTCAGACCACATTGTTTACCTTGACGTTTATGAGGAGCTGAATGTCCAAGAGTGGTGTGTGCAGATGTGCAGGTCTAAAGCATATCTCTTACTCTGGATGTTGTTTTATCTTGTATTTGGTGCCTTAACTCTGTACAATTTAAGGTCATATATACTGTACCACAGGTAGTTTAGTAGTTAAGTGTACTTGAAAAGAACCCATCAAGCCTAGTCTATAGAAACTCTTGTACAGACTGAAGCCTTCTCAGGGGGAGAGTACTCTTGCATGTTTAATTAATAATCCACCAAGAAGTGAGAGTTGTAAGAATGTAAAGAGCACATAAAAATTCTAATTACAGAGACTGAATTTATCTGAGACTGAATTTATCTGATTTCTAACTTCAAAGGTTTGGGGAAATAACATAATTAAAGCTGCAGTCTCTTCTATGCTGTGTAAGTAAACAACTTCAAAATGTTTTCTCACCAGCCAGAACTGCATGTTTGCAAAAATCTCTGGACTGTTATCTCTAGTAGAACAAATAACAATTTCAAAAGGCATTAATTGAATGTAACTGGCTATCCTTCATTGGTTAGTACAAGAGAGTTGAGGAATGAGTAAGAGCTGTAGTTAATTTTTAATTAATTAAACTTAAGCCTCATTCATACCTCTTACCAGGATCTAGAAGCTCCAGCTGCTTTATGCTGCTTTGCAGTTCATGAGGTGTAGTGCAGCATCAGCTTGAACAAAGATTTCTGAATGCATCTGGTCCTGGCAGAATGCACTGAAGTGAGAGAGAGAGAGAAAAGATAACAATGGAAGCAGAATGTCCTTCTCCAGTCTTAGAAGTAGAGCATCACAGATAGGAAGCTGGAGGAAAATTGCACTGCCTTTTCCAAGTCTGTTAAGAGATTCTGTGATAAAATCAGGAGGTTTATGTGTGCTGGGGAAAGCCAGCAGCCTTGTGTACTATGAGCAGGGGGAGATGGGATTGCTTTTTCAGTAGTTAGTGAGAAATTAGGTAAGTTTAAGCTATCCATACAGCAGGCTAAAAGCTGCTAATGATGTCGCTACAGGAGATGAGTTTCTTTTTTCTGTTCAGTAAACAAGTCCAGGATTGCAGGTTTTCCAAAGGAGGAACATGGGAAATCCAATGGACAAATTTTGTTTCCTGATGCAGCCCTACCCAAAACAGGGAGACAGTTCTAGGTGGTGTACAGAGCATGCAAATGAATTTTGGGAGGGAAACGGATAATAGTAATTTCCTCAGAAGGAATACTAGTTAGTTATTTCTGCAATGCCCACAGACGAGCACGGCAACAAGGGAAAGCAGATACTGTTCCCACAATGACCTGTGTAATGTACACATTTCAGGTCACCAATACTGGGGTAACTCGTTATGACAAAGGAGGTCCATCTTACCAGCAAAGTGTATTTTGACATTCTATCCACTTCTATTTTTTAAGCTAAAGGGGAGTTAATCATAGCACTCATCTGTTTGGAAGGGAGTAGAGCAGAAGGTAAGTTTTAACTTCATACTTCGAAGCTGCTATGAATAGATTAACAGTGTTCCATGGAAACAACCTGATATACTTCTTTATTTTCTTTGAGCTTCATTTCTGTGTTCTTGCAAAAGCACAAGCTTGCGTAAGCGTAATCAATACAAAGTTACTCAGGGTACTGCATCATCTCAGCAGTGGACACTAACTGCATCTTAAGTCAACAGGCACACATAAATCAAGCTTAATTAAGAGGAACAGGACATCTTGGCAAGTTTTGCTTTACTACTGGCACTGCTACAATTTAATGATCTATGCATACCGAAATGTGTGTATTGCTGCACTCCCAACAGAACGTGAGTCCTGTAAAGTGACCAAGTCAGGGTAGGAGAGACAGTATTTATTCTTCTGTGGTTATTTTCACAAAGAACTGTTTCTAAGCAGATGGAAAGCCATTCTGCTCAACGGAGAATAACGGTGGGCTAGAGAACAGCATTCAGAGCAGTACAGCTTTTGAAAAGTTAGTGATCCTATGAATTTAATGATGAAAATTCTGATTTGCAGTACAGATTCTTTCCTATGTTTTTAAATTCATATCACTGTTTCCCTGCTCAAAATAAGAGGATAAAGACAAGTGTAGTTTTCTAATAACATCTATTGTGTGGAAATCCACATACACTGGAAGAAAAGGGAGGCTGTACTGCAGAGAGCACGTTCAACTACAGAGCCATTCTCTGGGCAATGCTGCATAATTTAGGAGTGGGTAACCATGCCTTCAGGGACAACACGACGCAGAGCAGATGGTTAAAAAAAAAATCACAGAAAAAAGCCTCCAGGCTTTGTCCAGTCACACATTTATTCCTCCCTGCAGAAGGGGACAGGTACATTCACACACACATAATGACTTATCTGTGAGGCATCGCAGAGGTCCTTAAGGACAAACGTTTTGGAGCCAGTCTCCTTTTGGATAGAAGAAGGAGGAAGTTGACTCTGTCTTCCAGTTCCAAGGTGCAGTGTCTTATTTCTCATCCTAACCCTAAGTCAATATTTATTGATCAAACTGACTAAGCTTTTTAGGCCGACCAGCTCTCTACGAAGCAATTCTGTTCTCTTGAGCCTCTGCAGGGGCCAGTAACTGGTGCTTAACTACTGCTTCTGCTCCGGAATGTCAGCGTGCCCCAGCTGCCCCAGAGCCAGGCTGGGACACTTGCACTGCTCAGAGAGCAACACTGCTGGGGGTGGGGGCTCTCAAAGCACTGAAGTACTACAGCAGAGCAAGTCCCAGTGGGCTGTATGCTTTTTAAAGTCCTGTCCAGTTCTTAGTGACAAAGTTGAGCATGAAACCTGTACTGCCAAATGTACCAGCTCCTTGCTGAGAATGGCATCGATGGGAAGCAGTCTCAGACGTGGAGATTTTGAGGAAAGGCTGGTGTTTCCCAAGGCCAACTCACAGGCTTTTTTTTCATGGTTGCATTTCCACTCACCAAAATTCACCATCAAATCAATTAAAATTGCTGCTAATTTGGCCTAAATGTCACCTTTGTGTAACCCAAACCACCACCACCCATGCATCTAAAGAATTCCTAAGCAAAGACTCCTCAGGAGGCAGAGCCCTTCTGACAGGAAATCTGGCAGTGCAGTATGATGTGACTTTTCTGATGACAATTACTTCTCCAAGACGAGACACAGGCAGTGCTTTGGGGCAGTGTTTCATGCTCAGCAAGTTTGTAGAGGGAAGGAATGCAATTCTATAAATCACTTGTACTGTATTTGTTTCTAGACTTGAATGAATTTCACTTTTCCTTTGTGAGTCAGCGTATTAAACGTTAAAGGAAAGGTCTATTTTTCTAAATCTCTTTCACCAATAGAGGTCTGACCTGCAGCCAAGAGATGGATTTATTTATCCACAGAGGAGTGTTTATTTTTAAACTAAGATTGGATATTGGCATTGAATAAAAAGAAGTATGACCTTTAAACTATCTAAACTTTAAATACTATGAACAAATTCCACAAATGAGTAATATGGTGGACAATTCCATCTTTCTTCCCAATAAATCTCTCTCAAAGAAGTTACCCAGAATTAAACTTCCAAATGAAGTATAAGAGATCCTTGTGGTCTAATTACAGACTACTTTCAAAGTACTTCAGTTCTCTCCCAAGTTGTAATCAGTAGAGAACAATGATGACTGAACTATTCCCAACTATAAATAAAGCAATTTCAAATAAAGTAATTTGGCAACAACCATGGCTATTTATAGCACTAAAAATGTAATTTGAACATTTGAATTTTCTTAATTTGGTAGCAGTTGAGTGGGAAGAAAAATAACTGCACAGTGAATTTTAAATTGAGCTGTATCTACTCACTAGCCAAAAAAGCCTGCAAATGTAAAGGGAACGCTCTTTGTACCTTCAGTTGCTTCCTCCCGTGCTGCTGTACCCCGTACACTTGGCTTCATTTGGCTTCTGTGCTGTGGTTTGTACGCCAGCCACTGTTACTGATGTACACAACACGATCTGCACTGTAACCACTGGTTGTAACCCTACAGACTTCTCTGTAAATAAAACCAGAACCATGTCCCATTTGCTTCCAATAGCTCCAATAAAGACTTATCTCTGAAAACAGGAATTACGGCCTAATGATTGGTTGCGGGGGGTGGTTACAGTGAGCAAACGGCCTTCAAGGGGTTTTGGAAGCCTGGGAAGCCAAACCACAGAGGTCCATTCTGCCTAAGCAGATAACAGGCTCAGCAGAAAGGAGAGACAGGCTTCCAAAGGCTGCAGCGTTAGCAGAGACGACCTGGAGATGCAAGCATAAAGCACATTTATGCTGGAACAAGCAGAATGCATTCCTTCACCGAGGTGAAAGTGAAGAGAGCATTACAGGACTGCAGCTTGCGAGGGCTGCTGCACACAAGTACCTCTGGGGGTTTGCCTGGGAAGCAGTACCAGAAAAGCCCAGAGAAGGCCGTGATCGGATCAGCCAGGAAGGCAAGTTTCACTCCAAAAAGAAAACTGGACAATTCCTAGTATTTAGCTAATTAGAAAGACTGGACGTTTATTTTCTTAAAAGATAAATTACACATATAAGGAGCAAGTACGGTTCTCTCAAAGTTCTCTCCACCCCCCTCATTTCACTGTGTTTCTTAAACACTAAATTCCTGTGGTCCCAGTTTGTCCTCTGAGGTCCAACGCAAATCCAAGCAATTTCCTTGTCTGGAGCCACTGAGGGCTTGGGGATACCATGACAATTGTGTGGCTGACGTTGTTTGCTTGAGGTTGCAACGCATGGTAAGATTTACTGGAATATACACGTATGTCCAGCTGCCTGGAGTTACAGAACCCAGCTTTACTCCAGAAGGGAAGTCAGTGAACATATAGTCTTACTTTTCCTAGAAGTGTTTTTCTGGTCCTGAAATGCTGAATTGAAGTCTGAGTGCACAGGTCATTAATCAAATTCAGAGGAGATCAGACTTGAGAAGGGATTAAAAATTGTTATGAGCTGACTATAACTGAGATTGCTCTTAATGAAATGAGATGTATGAAATCCCACAGCTTAGAATATATAACTGGACCAGGACTTGGTGTGAGACGTTTGCCCTGGACAGGTCAGTGTGCAGCCAGCCCAGTCTCTGCTGTACTGCACACAGGTCAGTTATGCACAAAGAGCTACTCAGGGACAACTGTACCAAACCCAAGTAAACCACGCGTCCCTTAAAATTCAGAGCTATATCAAATATTGAGCAAGTAAGATCCACAAGGAACTGAATGGAGTCACTTAAGAACACATCATTAACACCTGACTGAAACTGAAGTCAGCCCTACCCACTGCATTAGCGTGGCGCCTGGCTGTGCTCGTGCCTGGTGTGCGCTGGCTCACCAAGAGTCATTCCAAAAGCTCCCTCGGGATTAGCATCTCGGAGGTGCTGAGAAGGCCGACAGCTCTTCAGCAGCAGCCTGGCACCTGCTGGGCAGGGACAGCTCGAAGGGAGCTGGGCCCACTCCAGGGGCTGGCAGGCATTCTGTGGCCTCGCAGGAGTGGGAAAGGGGCACACATGGGAGTGGGCACGGGAGAAACCACACAGTACTGGGCCTACACTGGTAACGGAGTTGGCACATCCTTCTTTCTTCACTGTGAAAATGCCTGGCATCTCCTGCTCGGCTTTACTCCTGTCCTGCTGTAGTTAAGCTAAATTTGCCCAGGCAGTTACAAGGTATCTTGCTTAAAAGAACAGGGAAGCTGTGATTTGTGACCCCTCCATCCTCCCCACACCCCCTGCAAACCAACAAATACCCAAGTCCATCTACTTTTTCCCGGCGACCTGCAGTGCCTCTCACTGTGAATCTGCAGCTGAGTGCACACAGTGAAATCTGCAGCACAAAGCTCCTTCATTTCAGACCCTCCCCAACACTGCTTGACTGCCCCATCCCCTGCTAGCACAGCACTGAAGGGATCCATGCAGAAGGAACCATCTGCTTAACAAGCAAGATGCCCAGTTTATCTTGCTGCAATCAGCATCACCTTGGAAAAGTGTATTTGATTACAGAGAAAGCAGGAAAAAAATATTGATGGACTGATGTACATGCAACTAACAAGCCAGCCTGTAACTTCTATGTGCAAAGAACTGCTGCATCTATAAACCTGCCCAAAACAGCACCCCTCTTTCTGCAAGAAGTGTCACCTCACTTAATTGCTCACGACATAATGCTGACTTTGGTGGTCTGCTGCAGGGTTGAGTTCCAGCAAGTCAGCTAGAAAGAGTTTTTCCCATTTGCTAAGCTGTAAATTATCCTTCTCTTTTGTGACCCCAATCCTTGGTATAGTCAACTGAAAGAAACTGGACTGCCACCACTTTCAGGGTCCTGAATTCATCCTCACTTTGGGCTATATGTCCCAGCACATTTATCTGTAAAGCTGTAAAAAGCCTGTGTGTACAGTTACAACAAAAGGCCCTTTCTTGCTCCAGGCATGAACCTGGGGCAAAATCTTAAACAGGCCTTTAGATCCCAAAACGGGTCACATACCCTGCACAAATAACATTTCTCTCTTCCCCTTTGCTTAGGTGCTGGCACACACCAAAGGTGGGATTTCCTGCCTGCAATAACAGCAGGCTCAGCTCTCTGCTGGTTCTGATTCATTCAAAGGGACTTTGTTTTTTTTAAAATCTGGGTAACTTTGGATTACAGTAGAACAGGGAAGGCTAAACCAGGGCAAGATGACAAAATACAGCTCAGTAAATCCAATTATGTTGCCCTGGAAAGCAGTTCCACACAAACTCCTATACTGCCAATACTGCAAGTCTTGAGGTAGCCAGAGGACTACTGCATCCAGCACAAAGCAAACGTGGACGGGGCTTTGAGCTGCTCAGGTCAGTTATCCTGGATTTAATGAACAATGTGGTTTTGAGAAAGATACATGAAGACATGTAACTTCTTCTGTCTGTACATTAAACTATCCTCACTGAGATCAAATGAATGAAAACTTGAAGGGAATTTAGAGCTTTCCAGTTACTGGAATTACTGTAATTACTGGCCTTCTCACTGTGTCCTAACCATGGGAGTGCACAGCACCTGTAATTTCTGAAGACATTCAGAGCTGAGGCTATTGCTGTGTGCTGAGGCTGGGGACACCCAGGAGCCCTGGTTTGCTGTTTGTGTCTACAGGCAGCAGCCATGTCATCCATAATTCACAGCAGCCTGGCACAGGCTCCCAACAGCCTCTCTGGCTGCAGGTCTGCACCACACCACACAAAAACCACCTCGGGGAGACACAGTCGTCATCCTGCACAAACACCAGCCCTTCCCCTCCGTGCTAGACGAGATCTTGTTCCTCAAGTGATTCCCTGTGCTATTATGTAGCAGTCCTGCCATGCCCTGAGTGGGTGGAGAGCTCAGACATACATTGCTCTGCAAGCAACCAGCCTTCATCCTCCTCCTCTTTCCCACCCGTTCTCTCTGGTGCACCAGTATTACCATCAAACCACTTCTCTAAGCTAGCAGAGCCTCCAGGACACAGAAGGCATTAAATCACTCCCCTGTTTGCCTGCCAGCCAAGACTTGTGCCAAACCCACAGTGGTTTGCTGTGGTGTTCTTAAAAGAACTGATAACCCCTTTTGCTTACCCCGTGACAGCTGACAGTGGCACAGCACCATCATCTCAGCAAGTCCTTCACCACCTTTTCTCAGGCACAACAACTGAATAAAATCTGCACAGCAGTTTTCTGTTCCCTGTGTGGCATAAACTGACCAGCCAGATCAGAAAACTGCATCAGGGGTCATTCCAGTGTCCCCTCCCAAATGCCATTTACCAGTGTGGCTCCAAGGTCCCCTTTCCCCCATCACACCGCCAGCTCTGTGCATGAACAGACGGTCCCAGCAGGGAGTTTAAACACACAGCTTGGATGTTTTCATGGCACACTCTAACTGTGCTCAGCATGATGAGGGCTTCTGCTCAGAGCTGGCAGCCTGCAAGTCTCATCTCTTCTGCACCTTCTGGAGCCTCAGGGCCCAGTGCGGCTGCGATTCCATCTTGAACACTGCAGCACCTTCCTAAAAATCATGACTTTTGTCACACAAGCTGTTGATTAAGGTGGACCTCTGCAGCCCCATAACTGAAGCAGCCTGCTCAGTGCCATAACACAACCTGCACTTGGACTCCTGACACCTCCAGTGACCACTGTGTTAAGCCACACACTGAGGGTCCTTCAGGTGATGAGATCACCAGAGACCAAAGTCACCTCACCTTCAAATGTAACTCAAGCCACTGAAGCTGATTAAAAAATACTTTTGCCCTTTTTTAACCAACACACATTTATATCTTTTGTATTCTGAAAAACTTCTGTGATACACTTTTGCTATAAAGTTTGCTACATCTCCTATCTCAACCATTATTAGTAAGCAGAGGATCAGAACAATTTACCAGTACTTCAAGTTCAAGGTGTACTAGAAACACATCCCATGGATTTACTCCCAAGACATTTCAATTTTACTACACTTCCTCCTAGCAGATCATTTTTGTACAAGGACATACAACTTTCCGATCAGGTTTGTAGGAGAACGATATGGAATGTTCTAGTCTTGTAACTACTCCAGGTATCACTCTGACTGTAGATTCTGAATTTCCTAGAAGGAAATGAGAGTCCACACAGAGCACAAGTTTTTGCTGCTCACCTAAATCTGCATTTCTGCCTGGATGCTATTTGGTATCCTGCCAGATTCTGTCTTTATCAGTTCACTGCTTGAATTACCTAACTGATGAATTTTACTAAAATAGACTTTACCTCTGTAAAATACAGAGAACATTTAATTTCACATTAAAAGATCGTTCAACAAAGATGATTTCTGTAAAGAACCCTGCTATTTAACACTGCTCTTTAGAAGTTTTGCAGGGTCCAGGACTTTTACAGTGCCATCTGTGACAATTTCATTTATGCCAATTTGGGCCAAACACTGTAGTAAAATTACTATACAAGGTATTTCACTTAATTGGTTAGCAAACTGCTTCTACAGTTCTCAGGGGCAAATCAGATAAATCATATTGTGATCTAACAGGAATCAAAATTTATCCTACATGTTTGCATGCAGTGCATGTATAAACCTCTAAGCTACAGTAATATTTTTTTTTCTACACTCACTAGTTACTGCACAGAAATAGCTTCCCTTTAACATCTGTCCAAGCATGAACTCAGTGATTCTAAGATTTATTCGAGGTGGATTTATTTTTCCTTATTTGAGGTTTCTGTACTCCCAGCATCGGAACACAAGATGCACCAGAACCTCTAACAGGGTGGAGGAACTATTGATATATTAGTGGTGTGACTGGCTTCTCAGGCAGGTTCTCCATGGGGAGAACAGCCCACAGCAGCCACTCATCATGTTACAGATCAAACAGCTCCACTTTTTTAGCTCTCACAGCCTATTTCAAAGGTTTCCACCTCAGGAGGCCTCAGTTCAGACCTGCCTCTGACAGGCTGCCATGAACATCACCCACCTCCTGCTGAAAGGCTGCTGCTGCTGCTGCTGCTGCATGGTTAAAACTCACTGCCTTCCTCAGCCTGAAGGGCCTGGAGGGTGTCTGCAAGGGGAAAAGAACAGACGAGGCCACTTAAACGCTGTACAAATTAAGGGAAAATTTTACATCTTCTCCACAAGGGCCATTAATGCTCTACAAGTTCTGTACAAGTTTTTCCCAAAGTACGACTCATCTCCAGCAGTTATTGTTTGGATCTAAAGCTCTGCAGTCCTCCCCTGCCCTTGTGCTCTTCTAACACCCTCAGACTCTGGAAGAGCTCTGGGAGGATCTGCATGGTTCCCTCAGGAAGCACCGCTCCGCCCGAAGGCCGCTGCTCCCCTCCAGCCCAGCAGCTCAGCAGTGTGCCCACGCTCCGCACCTCCTTCCCGCCGGGCAACCCCTGCCCGGGCCCGCTCCAAGGCTCCTTCCCCCGTCTCCTGGGCTCGAACCCCCATCCCCTCACGGCAAACAAAATGGCGGCGCGGGCACGTCCCCGCCTCAGGGCCGCTCCCGCTGCCAATCACCCGCCAGCCTATCAGAGCTCGCCCCGCGGGAAGCGCGGGAAGCGTGAGGGCGCTGAGGCGGCGCCCGGCGGGGTTTGCGGGGCCCGGGGCGCGCCTGGAGCCGCTCCTCGGACAAACCCACCTCAGACAGCGCGATTCTACTTCGCTTAGCTCGGTTCCACCTACCCCCCATTCAGCAGGAGCTTACACCACCATGAGGAAACACTTGAGTTCAATGTAAAACCCAACAAACACGGCTCCTGAGCAGAGCCCTCCTGCTCGCCTCACAGCCCGAGTTCCCTACCGTGCCTGCAGCCAGATGATCCCGAGGGAAAGCCCTCAGTCCTGGATTACACTGTCGTGTTCGTTAGTATGCAGAAAATGCAGCAAAACCAAGCCTGTGTTGCTCAAACGCATTAGGATGTGCAGTGGTAAAATTCTAGCAAAATCTCTGTATGAAAAGACCTTGATGGTCTTCGGCAATACAGAAGGAAAAATACTGCACAATAAAGTGATGGAAAAAGGAGGAAAAATTAAAATAGAAAGCAACCCCCTGAGTGTCCACTGATGGCTCATTTTCAGTATTTTTTTTAATTTATTTAGGAAGGACTGTCAGTTCAGTCCGTGGGCTCACGGGAGCTTCCCTGCTCCATCGGGGCTCCAGGCACGAGGCCGGGTGAGCCGCCCACCCGCAGCGCTGCCCCCGCGCCCGCCCAGGGCTGGAAAACCTCCCTGGATTAAACTCTTATGTTAGGCACCTCCGAAGTGTCTAAAGTTAGGCTGGATGAATGCGAGCCAAGCTGTTGAACAGATGGAGTGAAATCCTCCTCTTGATAACAGGAACTTTATATCACTGCCACAGATAAGAAGGGCAGCTAAAAAAAGTCAGGGAGGTAGTTATATAAATTTCAAGACGGCTTACCAGCAATGCTTAAAGGTAAAACTTTCCGATAGATCCTGAATATCCACTTCCAGCTGCGGACTCTGAGCTGCCAAGAAGTTCTGCAACACAAATGAGATTGTGACACTCGAGCTCCCACACTGAGACCATTGGAACTTAATGATACAGCACCAACACGCAAAGCATTTGGAAGTTGGAGCCTGGGGCACAGGAGATTAATCCCAGCATCAGCAGACTGGCACTGAGTTGGAGTTCAGTACTCAAACCCAGCTGAGGTACGTGTGAACAGAAAGGTGACTGACTACCAGAAAATAACCATCTCATTAATGCCCCAAACACCACCAAACACACTCATTCCTTTTCTCTTACAGGGCTGTAAAATACTCGAGCTTACAGCAGCTCTGACTCAATGTGGTTCTCTACCTTCCTTATTCACAGTTTTGAACATCTGCAAATTAAATTTTCTAATCTTAAAACCTTCTTGTGTTTCACATGTAATTGTGCTTCAAAAGATGCACATCTCAGTACTAGATTAATTTTTCTTAAGTAGCTGTGGATATTTTAGATGGAATTGGATGTGAAATGCATTAGTAGTATTTATATCCAAGCATTAAAAACCTGCAGGTAGGCATCTAAAATAATCTGTGACTGGAAACTGACTATAAAGTGTTTCGGATGAAATGCTGTGAAACAATTATGCATCTTCTGCATCCATACTAAAAAGGGAGCATATGCTGCATGCAATTTGAAGGTAATATTTATTTAGAGAGTGGAAGAAATCTGAAAAATAAAGCAGCATTTCCCCTTCCTTTATGTACCTCATTTTTGGAGGAAACTACATTATCATAGTATTTCCCAGTCCCCCTGAGAAAGACAAGTGGATGACGTGTTCTGGGCTTGAGTTTCTTCCTCCCCGCCCCTACTTACCTTTAAGCTTTCTCTAAAGGTTGCAATTATTGAGAAACTGCAGAGCTGACCTTACCAAGGGATGCACCTCTGGGAAGACAAAGCAGTGGAGACCACACACAACCACACAATGCTATTCTCTTAAAGCAAAATATGGGTGGAAAAGTGACATCACAGCAGCCTCCTAGAGCAGGGCTGCTTTCCACATCACCTTTGGTGGTTTTGGTGAGCAGAACCCATTTGTACTCCTGGTTATCTCTGCAGGACACAGGGCTGGAGAGCTGAGCTGCCCCGTGACCCAGTTAGTGCAGCCCTGCAGTGGCACGGCTACAAAACCCTGCTGAGGATGACATGAACCACACTTGACCCCACAGAATTTGTTACTGATGGTGATAAGCAGAGATAGCCTACATTTATTTTGCAGATTCACGCAGAATTTGGAGGGCCATGGAGAAAAAAAATGTTCTAAATTGGACATGTTTGAGAAATACTGAGTCACAAGTTTCAAGCTGCACAAGGTCATTTTTGCAGTTTCTTTTTTCAAAGCAAACCCTAGATTTTATTATATAAAACCAGTGTTGGCAGCACTCAGAACATGCAGTCTTTTTTAGCAAAGCCCTTTGCAGCATGACTCTGGTTTCAGTCTTGGAGAAGTCTGCAGATGCTACTGCTTCTACTTTAAGAAGAGAATTAGCTTTATATTGCAAAATATTTAATAATTTCCTGTTCAAATGAAATGAAACAACAAAATAGTTATACAATTTTACTAGTTTATATTTCAATTCATAAAGTATACACACTGCAACTATGCTACCACAATGTCCACGCACCTAATATTGATGGAGTTACAATATTTTTTTTTTTTTTGGTATTAAACAATAGAGATAATGTATGCAGTTAAGGAAAAAAGCTTGGACATAGCATGTTCTATCCCGTAGTTACAGAGTACATTAGCTAGCATTAGTACAGTAAACAAGAAAAAGGTAGAAATACAAAATAAACCAAATATCTTTATATACAAACCAGTGCCTCTTATTGTTACCAGCTTATACTCACACTGCACACAAAATTTATCCACTGATGCAATAGATACTTCAGCATAACACAAACCATTATAAATTAAAAAAATTACAAGGTGCAAAACTCCATTCTACAGCTTTCTGGTGAGAACTCAATACAATCCCAGGAATGAGAACTCCAAGCACGTTTAGCACCTATTAGTGCAACTGCATCGAGCGTGAAAAACGACCTACACCACCTCAGAATGCTACCAGGGAAGCGAGTTGGACAGCTAGAGATGCTCGCAGCTACACTCACGCTGTGATTTTTGCCTCATATATATCTCAGTTTATTGTTTCTTTGTCCCATTCATACCTATGTGCAAAACTAAAACCCGGGAGCTCTGTCGGAGCCCCGCAGAAGGCCTGCTACAGCCGAGTAAAAACAAACAAACAAGAACAAAACAGAAACCTGACAAAACCCAGACAGACTCCATTGAATGTCAGACCATCCACATAATTTGCACTTATCAGCAGTCCTGGTGCTGGGGATTTGAACGCTGTTGATATGTGGATCAAACAATATGACACAAGTGAAACGGAAATTTGCCAACAATTCCCATTTTTCTTGTCTAGCACTTCGACAAGTCTCCCAGCCTCCGGTGGCGAATTTGTTTGGCAGCCCATGCCAAAAAAGCCCAGAGTTGCATAGAATTGATTAGTAACAGAAAGAAATGCCAAACATAGAGAGATGGATGCTGCATCTACTAAAACAAAGTGGGGTTGCTCGACAGGAATGCTGAAATCATCCCCATTCATAAAGCAAAACATGTCACCTCCTACTCTTCATTTCCTACCTCTGGGGACTGCTTTCTGGCACTGATGTAGTTCTTGATAAAGTTGTATATTTTTTTGTTGCATTTTTTTTTCCTTTTTTTTTCCTTTTTTTTTTTTTACTTTGTTAGTGACACTTTTCCTTTCAAATAAAATATTAAAAAAGGTTATAACTGTAAAAAAACCTATCATATGTAAACTTAACAATTAGGGTTTGGTAAGTTCTCGTACCTAGTCTGTGAAAAGCCTCCAGCCAGACGCAGAATGGAGTGTTTCTCTGAAGAGCTTCAATCTAGCTACATCACCTGTTAAATATCAGTAGTATGAACATCCCATGTCTAGCATTAAAACCTCTCTTGTGTTTCCATCCTCTTTATCACTGACCTATTGAAATCCTGACATGCTGTGTTTCTATTATATTTACATTCTGGTCCTCTCATGTCACAGAATTAAACATCTGGCCAAGGAAGGCAACAAAAGGTGTTGTGTTAAGAAGGTGTGTTTGACAGAACTGCTTTTCAACAAGTCTCTTTTCCTTGGACTCCAGTCACTGTTTTTATAGAACTTATTGTTCTGTTGAACCATGTTTTCTTTGCAGCTTGTACTTCATTCAGGGCCAGACCCAAATGGTGCTCCAAATCCTGCAAACAGAAGAGTAATTTCATTAATTTGTTATGTATTCACAGCACAAGGTTATAGGAGTTAAACCTAGAAGGCTCTAGAACATCTACAAACTCTTGGCCACTTTAGAAGCTAAACAAGTCTTACATAAATTAAAAGCAGCACAACAAGCAGACAAAGAGAAAAAAAAAGCTTTGAAAAGCAAAACAAGACTTGTGTCATTGCCCTTAGTGAAACATTCTGCTTCCTCCAGTACATCCAAACTCTTTAATTCTCTCCCATCCGAGGAGGAGCTATTCCCACAGGAAGTGGACTTTCTACTAACTAATTTTTACCTTTCTGTGAACAAGCAGCACTGACATATCACTTTTAGGCTAAAAGCACAATGTTGTCATATTTTACAGAAATACCTCAAGTACCTGGAGTGCTTTGCAATCATGTTTTAAGAAACACGTCTAACATTTGTCAATGTTACTTCTTCATTTAGCACTGATTGTGAGATAAAGACATGCATGATTCAGTAGTCTGTCAGAGCTTGGGCTCCTTCCAAGCAGTTGCAGGAGATCAGGCAGCCAACACTGCACTGCAGACAGGCAGATGTCTGGAAGCTGTAGTGGCTGCTAAATACAGTTCATGCAATTTCAATTATATCGTCTGCATACAGCAAGTTTCAGACGCAGTGTTTGGTTAAATAACCCATGCAGGAAATAGCAGGTTACAGTTTCAACCAACAGGATCTGTTCCAATCCCTCTACAAGTCACACACACATTTTTCTAGGAATGCAGACACACAGTACAGACTACAAAACAAACCTCCAGAGCATTACCTGTATTTTACATTCCGCCTCCACAAGCTGCAGCTTGGTCTGGGCCAGCTCAAGCTCCATTTCCCTCAGCTGGTTTTTCAGTGTTTCCTTCTCCTCATCCGTGTCCTCGTCTGAACCATCCTTGGCAGTGCTGGCAACCTTCACACGGCCTTCCTTATTGAAGAACTCGCGGCAGTGCTCGCAGTCATCCACCTTTTGCTAAAGTAAACACCTGGCTGTGAGCGAAGTGCTGGGGGTATGATCAAAGCCTCCTCCTGCCTCTGCTCTGGAGCAGCAGCTCAACACCAGAGTAACCACTAATGGGAACCTTTGGGGAGGCACAGCCAGGCAGGAACTCCTGCCAGACCCAGACTCACGACTTTGGAAACACTGCTGTGTTATTTTGCTGCAATAATGGACTCTCGCCCTCCCCCCCGTTACTTTAAGGTAAAAGACAGTCAGAGAATTCTCCTGGAAAAAAAAGACGCCTCAAGAAAATCCCAGGATCAACATTAGCATGAACCACTGTAGCATGAGAGGGCTCACAGTTGCTCACGTTTTCCGCCAGGTCTCCCCCTTATAATCCTTTCTTTTAGCTATAGGGACTCTCAGCCACCATTTTAGTAATGCAATAAATTGTGTTTGCTGCTATGATTTTGCTAAGAGATTGAAACATTGCAGACTGTGGATCTATCTGGTCTCTTACCCGTATTTTCTCAATTTCAGCTTTATTTGCTGTTTGTTGCTTTTCCAGTCGCTCACTCAGCTGGGAACAGATCTGACAAGCAAAATTATGTTACCAGACCATTTATAAATGTAAATTCCCTCCCAAATGAAAGCTAAAGCACAAATAAATGCTCCTGCAATATTAACATGGATAGTCTATGGACTCTTAGAAAGGTAAAAAAATTGGGATGCTGCATTAAGCTGTCTCATTGTACATTTCCCCATTCTCTACATATTCTTCTATCCCCACAGGAAAAGGTGCAGTTCCAATATAAGTTATTAGCAGTTTGGCCTTGCTAAGGAGCCAGAAAAGGTTAGGAGTAGCATGGCCCTTTTGTTGCTTTTGGGAGAAAAGAACAGGGAAGACCGAGTAGTACAAAACCCCTAATTCATTCCCTGAGACCTGTTATGGACCTACTAAAGAGACACATGAATTTGCTCCCTTGAATCTTGTAATCAGGACCTTGAATGCCAAAACAAAGCCTTGAAAGGAAAAAGGCATCTTTTTTATTTCTTAGATGCATTTGATTGACAAAATCAAAGGGAAGGTTGCAGAGAACATTTTCTTTGCATGAGGGAACCTTTGATATCCAAGAGCCCATTTGAACAAGGTTTGGCTGTGACTGAGGCTGTGGTGACCTGATCTACAAATACCCACATCAGGGGCAAACAGGACTGACCACTTCAGGATCTCGGCCAAAGAAAATGCAAAACCAGCCACAGGCTTCCCATTTAGAACAGCTAAATTGTCTCCTCAAATGCATGGCCCAGATGACATTGATTTCCAGAAATCTCCTAAAACGCCTGAGAAAGTCTTGTACTTTGACAGCAAACCACATCACCATGAAATTGTACTTACCTGTTTGTAGTCCCCAATAATAGAGCTGTTCTTTTTGATCTCTGACTCTGCCTTATCTAGTTCCCTACGACACATTTCCTTCAGCTGCAGGGGGAAAAAAAAGGAAAAGAAAGGGGTTTATATAGCTGTAGTTTTAGAAAATACCTGGGTGTTACTTCCTCCTCCTCCTGAACCTCACCGCTCTGCTCTGCCCAGGGACCCAGAGTCCAGCTCAGCTCCACACAGGCCGGGCTTTGGTGGCCATCACTGACAGAACAGTGGGCCAGCCAAGGGAAGGAGGGATTCAGAAAGTGCTGACAGCTGAAGTCCTGCACTGCCTCTCTGTGCAGCCTCTCTGGCACAGGCTGTGACTTTGTGATTTCAAGTTAAAAATTCCCCACCCTATGAAGCACCTGGCAGGAAAGTGCCGAATTCTGCTTTGCTGACGTCCTTTACACCACAGAAGAGGGACAAACATCATGACTTAGAACATTAAGCCCTTCCCACACTTGTCACTTTTTATTTTTATCATTCCTGTACTGTACAGAACAGTGAGAATGACAGAAATGCCCCAACCTGAGCGGATTCTTCCTCCAGGCGCCTCTTTTCTTCTTCTGCATCAATCAGCTTCTGTTTGGTCATTAGCAGCTCCTTATTGAGGGCATCTGCCTTCTCCTCTGCCTGAAACACAGAGTGGAGGCTGAGCAGAGGCTTCCCTGCTGTGCCTCCACCAGGACAGAGCCAAGAGTGCAGCCATTCCAATCTTATTAAGGTTCATTATTATTGAAAACAATAAAACTTTATTCTGAAAATTATTTTTCTAAAACTTCCCATCTGCAATAGCAAAGCAGCAACACATCAGAATTAATGATATGTACCACTATGTTCCAGCCCTCCAAAATACCTCCTTGAATTCAATGATTAATTTTGGCAAAACTGGAGCAGGGACTGCTCCAAAGAAATCAAATACCAGAAATAAGTTTCATTTTCTTGTCCAGTCTGGAAGTTGACCAATACATTCAGAATACAATCAAAGGCATAGAACAGCTCACAATGTGCAAGATCAATAAAAGACTATAACCAGCTCAGACCTAAGTTTAACTTGCAAACATTCAACCTTGCAATTAAAACAGAATTAATGAAAAATGCCTCTAGAACATTTAAAAAGCCCCCAGAACTCTATGACACTTCCCAAAGGATGTGATACCATCCCAGAAAATTCTGCATGAAAAAACTGAGCTGCCAAAGCAAACATAAGAGGCAGACCCCTCTCTACTTCCTCCTTAAAGGAAAGAAATGTCCCACCAGAAACTAACAATCCCTTTTTAGTGCAGTTTTTTAAGTATAAAAATACATTGTTGAAAAATTTCAATCTCTTTATAAACCGCTAAAAACTCTGCAAAGTTAAGACATCTTTTCCTGCCTCATACACACAACACGGCACTTCCCAATAGGTGTATGGATTCTACATAAAAATAGATCAATAACTCAACTGATATATAAAATCCTCAGAAAGTAGCTGTTCCAATTCCCTTCAAAGGAAGAAAATCAAAAAATGAATTTTAGTCCCTTAAAGCCCTGCTGATCCTTTAAAACAGACGGCAAAGGCAAAAAGAACATCTTTTCATTATAGATGGGGTTTAACCTGTTTTAAAGTTAAAGAACACTGGGATGTAGGAGCCCAACAACAGTAGAAAAATGAAGCCTATTTTCTGGTCTAGTGAAAGGATATTAAGGAAATTCTTATATTTCCTAAAGCTTTGTTTTGATTTCAGATTTCAGACATGCCACACAGGTATTAGAAAAGGTGTGTTAAACAATGTCCTTTGGTACTTTCCTTTTAGGATCTCAGGCTGGTAGAATGAAACTTATCATTTCAGGATCCAATTAGAAGAATTAATCATGTCCTAAAGTAAGATCAAACATACCTATCTCCTCCCAGGGGATAACCCAAATGCTGCCAACATCATTTACCGTCTCTGAATAAAAGACTATTATATATCAAATGAAGCACATAAATTTTGCTTAATTTTGTTCCTCTCCCAGCTCTCCATTTAAAAAAACAATGTAGAAGTATAACCCTGCCTCATTCAGGCTCAAGCAGCCACAGACAACAGTCAAAAACTGATAGAAAAAGCTTCTTCAGGACAATTTTTGCTGGAGTCCCCCTCCTGAGTGCCAGGGCTGGGCTATCACCAGCATGAAGCTTCTGGGAGCTTCACTAATGAAGGGGAAAAGCTAAGGTAAGAGGAGGTGAACATAGCAAGTGTGGTGAAAACCTGCTTCTAGAACATACTTGTATGATTCACTTTTTAGCACCTAAGAACAGGAGAGGTAATAAAGCCAAACGTCATAAACCAAACCTCATTAAGAGCAACATTTGCCCATTGGCATCGACATTTACTATGAACAGTTTTCCTACAGCAGTTTCCAGGAGACCGTGGGAAACCTTAAATTGTCTGAGGCAGATCCAGTGAAACATTTTAAAGCCTGTCAGCTCCTGCACTGTACAACTTTCAGAAGTCACTTTCCTTTGAGATTTCAGAAATGCACTTATCTTGGTACAGAACAAGAATGGCAAAACATGAACACTTGAACTCTTCCCCTCATCTCCCCAGGCAGACAGACTAAATGTGTTCTAGCCTCCTCTGTGCTAGAAATGCCAGTACCTTTCTGTCTCTGCATGTCCTGGGAAAAAAAAGCATATCCTAATAAAATCTCCCACACCTGAATATGTAAAGAAGGGAGTGGGACAGCAAGCTGAAAAAAACTCCTGTATCACAAAGCAAACCTGAAGTTTCCTCCTGAGAGCTCTACTGATCTGGAAACAGCCCAGGATGAGGAGTTCACACAGGCAGATTCCAACAAGCCAAATGGAAACCACAACAACATTTTCAGAGTTGCCTGAGGTACCTGAGAACCTGATCCATGCAGAGCCAGACTCAGACTTTCAAGTTTATCAGGCACTTTGCAAAGTCTGTCTGCTACAAAATTGTATTCATAGAAATCCCAGGAAAACACAATCCAGCATCCATGTTGTGACCTCTGTGATGGTTCAAAGACTTGACACAGTTCCTGCTAGACTTCTTAGAGAAAAGAAAGCAACTACTCAAGTACAGGCTCTCTTCTCCCTCCAGTGACTCTGATTGCTTTTCAGAGCAATGAGTATTTCAGTCAGCACTCCTGTTTCCCATGGACCTCTGTCACAGGCCCATACAGTGTCTGTGTGCAATATGGATGTGGAGGAAGGAATCCTGTCCCGCACAAAAAAGCACTCCATGTATCTCCCCTCCAATGAGAGGAGGAACAAGCAATTAGCCCTTGCCTGCCCCAGACAGCACGAGGACATGTCTTACATTGTCCAAGTCCTTCCTCAGTGCAATCTTGCTGGTGACCAGCTCGTGGGCGAGGTCGTCGTTCTCCTGCTCCAGTCTCATGTTGGCTTCCTGCAGGCGCCGGTTCTCGCGCTGCGGGACACAACCAGCCACAGTGCAAATGTAAAATAAATACAGGGTTAGCCCTGACAAGACACCAGGTATAAGTAATTCTGCTCAGCCATTATTGGTTGAGCTACAGAAATGTTTTTGGAGCCTGCCATAGTAGGGGTATCATTCTGCCATCAATTGCCAGAAGCCTCCTACAAGTACTGCTCTCCTCGGCTCAAAATAGAATTTGCATGCTGGAAACAGGTAAGAGAGAAGAATCCTGGGAAACATACTCTATTTTCTCTCTCCTGTTACAACTCCCAGCACATAGATGGATATTAAAGAAAGTTTACATTAAACTTTTCTGATTAAAATACATGAATTTACTGTACATATATATATATATATATACATATCTGTGTGTGTTACTGTGGTATCTGTATGCATATATAACCTTACATGTGTAATTTATCCCTGTATTACATTTATTTGATAATTAAACTATTTATAAAATTACATGCTTACTGCAATATATATCATTTGAAATTAGAAAGAGGAGTAAAAGCAGGATTATAATCATGGAAGGCAGAGTTAGAATCAGTCAGGCATTTCCTTTCTGTTCACGGTTTGTGGTGCAATCAGCACGTTAAACAGGCTCTACTGAAACAGTTCTATAAGCCCAAATAAAAATTCATACTATTCCTTTTCTTGCACAGCTGGGCTCACAACAACCCCATCCTGATTAACGTTGCCAATACAGAGACATTCTCTGCATGTTCATGGACCTGATTCCCCTGTTGCATCCAAATTGGTCAGAAAACAAAACCAGCTCAAAAAAGAGTCAAAGCAGCAACTTCCTGTTAGTTAAATCAGACTGGAGAAGGTAAAGCATTACCTCAAATCTTTCTATAGGATCCTCCTGTTGAGCTTGCTGCTCTCTCATGGTATGATATTCCTTTTCATATTTCTTCAGCTTCTTCTGGCTAATCTAAATTAAAGCAGCCCATTAGTTCCTGCCCAGAACATTGATAAAAGAACACAATACACACAGGGTTATGGAACAAGCTTCAGGCAACTCCTGCCTTCTACAAAGCACAGCTCATGGCTTCACCCAGTTCTGAGTGTCAAACCCTTAGGGTCAAAAACTGTTCCACTCAATATAATGACAGCAGCCTCTTCCTCTTAGCCTTTGTGGAATACAGGGAAGATTTCCAAAGGCACCCAGAGCATCCTGCCCGAGCTCCCCCTTGGTGCTGCACAGCTTCCTGGAGCTCCACACACTGCAGAGCTTCCTCAGAACAGAACCCCAAGAGACGTGGTTCATTTTGGGACTGGCCTGATGCTGAGCCTTCTTCAGCTGCTTTTTCGGCTGTAACATTTATCATCACACCGAAGTATTTGGTTTACTTTACATGAGACTGTAAATGCTGAAAGGGCAAGTGCAGGCTCAGCTGACATTTCTGCCAGTGTCACTCAAGGCCAGCAGAAAACAGCCCCGTCCCCGAGGTGTCCGGGCAGGCAGCAGCACCTCAGAGGCACCAGGGCTCTGTCCTTGGCTCTGACACGCAGCACCAGCAGAGCCACTCTCACAGCCCCCACGTTCCCCTTCTGGGAGTAGGGACACAAAGGTGATGTTGAATTCAGTATTTTGTGCCCAGTGTTCAAGTCCTGCAGGAACAGGGGACACAAGGGAAGCTGTAACAGGTCCTAACCAGCATTTTCCTGGTGTCACCTGTGCCACAGGTTACAATGGTTTAGCAACACAGACCACACCAAGATCACTGTGAGCATTTCACGTGCAAGACATTATGCATTTAAATGAAATCTCTAGCATTAAAAGTTGCAGCTAAACCTTTATTTTTATCTCAGTAAACTAAATACATTTAAAACCTATGGCTATGATTTCCTCTTTAAAAACCCTTTTCTGAGAAACAGGTTGAATTCCACATGCATAAATGACAGGCAGAACGGAAAACGTGTTTGGTTTTCCTGAAGTCTGGTTTTATCACTAACAACCTTCCTGGGAAGGAGCTGCACAAAGCTGGTGGCCAAGCTCCCTCTAGTGCGGGCTGACCAGAAACACCTCTCTGCTCCCGGGGGAACATTTCTCTGGGGATGCCAACCATTTACCTGGAGTCAGTCCAACCACACCACAACTGCAGGAGTTATTCCTGCACCCCAGGCACCCACCCAGGGAATTAACCCTTCACTGAGTGGTGCCAGTAACTGGAGGAGATTATTTCACTGCTCTGCCCCTGCTCAAACATTGCCCAGATTTTGGGGTTTCACCCACTATGTAAAGTTAGATCCCAAATCTCCCACTATGTAAAGTTAGATCCCAAATCTCCCACTATGTAAAGTTAGATCTTGACAAATGAGGCGTCCACCATGCCAGAGGAAAGGAAGGCAGGCACACCACTGTATTTTCATCTTCACTTTTTTCAAGTGCATTAAGCCAGTTTTGCCTTTTTTAGGTGATCTTGAACAGATTTGCCGTTATCACAAATTCTGGGCAAGAGAGGCCTGGGGAAGTCAGCAGGGGTTCTGGGCTTGCAGAAATGAACACTGATGTCCCACCACATTTTTCAGGGGCACAGGAGGCGGCAGCAACTCCGCTAACATTTGTTGCCCAGAAAGGTTGTGAACTCCCCATCCCTGGAAGTGTTCAAGGCCAGGTTGGACGGGGCTTGGAGCAGCCTGGGACAGTGGGAGGTGTCCCTGCCCATGGCAGGGGTGGAACTGGATGGGCTTTAAGGTCCCTTCCAACCCAAACCGTTCTGGGATTCTGTGACTTGATGGCAACACTCAGGAGTGACTGTAAGAATCTGGTTGTCTCTAGCTGATGACTTCCTGACCTCCTTTCCAGCAGAATGCTGTTCTAATCACAATGCCTTAGCCAGGCTACTTCTCCCTTCCTATAAATTATTTATTTTGACATCAGGCCCTTTTCTGCTCAAAGAAACACTTCCAAATGCAGAGCTGGAGATTTCTACTGACAGCAGAGGACTTATATTTTAGGTCAAGGAAAGCAATTATGTGCAGCACTCCCATCAAGGAGGTGATACAGAAGTGCTCTGTGCCGAGCCCAGCAGTGCTTCCTCCATAACCTCTCCTTTCATGCCCCCAAGCCCCCCAGCACTCCAGGAAGCCACGGGCAGCCTTGTCATGTCCACTCAGACTGCCTGTGCCACCCCACGCAGCACTGGGAACACAGGGAATTCTGGCAGACTGGGAAGAGGAACAAGTTGTTATTTGGAAACATAAAAGGCAAATGCACTCAATTAGGATAATGTGAACCAGATGCATGTGCAACATTGAATCTGTGGCTAATGCTAACTAATTAGATAAAATAGCTTTATTCTTGATTATTCTGTAATTTCTACACTTGCTGCACACAAGATATGCTTGAACTCTGTGCAGAATTCTGGTATCCACACTGCTGCTACACCAGGATCACAAAATGCCTGGAATGTTAACATGCCAGGGAAGTTGTGCACTTCCACACTGACACTACAGAGGAATTTAAGGGAAAAGGACACTTTGACCCATGTCAGTGCTTCTGACTCAAAATTAATCTCTGTGATCACAGCCAATTAACCTGCATTTGCCCTTGGCCAAGGGGTGCTGGTTGCAGCTGGAGCAGGAGCTGAGTCTGCAGCAGCCCCTCCCAGCTCACCTTCATGTTGCAGGCCAGCTCCATCAGCTTCTTGGCGTTCTCCTCAGAGCGGTACCGCTTGGGCAGCTGCACTCGGAAGAACTTTAAAGCCCCTTCAAAGTCAGTCAGCAACAAATCATCCTTGGTGGTCTGGAGACAAGGAAAGACACACCAGAAGGAGTTTTGTACAGTTATTGAAATCCCAGAGACAATAAAGCAACAACAGCGTTGGAAAGCTCCAGTAACATCACTGCTTCTTAACCTTCTGCAAAGAGTATTTGTTTCTATTTCTGCAACCTTCTATTCCACCCCCCAAAAAAAGCACTGTGCTGCACAGGACATGCCAGATTACAGCACGTGTAGCACAGGCAGTTGTTAGCTTCTCAAAAAAACCCTCGTATTTTTGTAACAGGCATCTTAATTTTTATATGGTGCACGAAGATGCATAAACCACAGTGGAACGTTGTATACTCACTTTTAACAATCCCAGTGCAACGTTGAAGATAACACTTATTCCCTGGAAAGAAAAAATAATAACAAAATAAATTAATTTCTCAGTATTTACAAGCTTGGATATGAATTTATTTGGTGGGTTTTGTTGTTTCTCCAGTTCCTGTGAAATGGAGAACCAGGATACACATGCAACCAGGTGCTACATAAATCAAAGACACAAAGAATGACTTTGCAAACAACTGGCAAAGTATCTTTCCTGGAGAGTCATTACAGAAAGAAAGACAATCAGCACCAGTTTTACTTTCTCCTCAGCAGTCTGAAACTCTGAAATTACGTTGTTCACTTTATTTTATTTCTTAATGAGTAGTTGGCCAGCTCAAGATAATTTAATTTTCAGACAGCAACTTCTAAAAACAGTGATTCAAATGAAGTGCTTTATACACCAATGTATTAAATTCTGGTCTTCACAAACTGGGATAATTCTTGTAATGAAAAAGAAAGTGACTCACTTTAGAACAGAGGCCCACAGCATCTATTTTGCCTCTACCCCTTAGAAGTGTTCTATTTATATTGTCCAATTAGATGCAAACAGTTCTGAAGTCAGGAGTAGCTCACACCTTCTTCAGGGGTCCCACTCATAATCATGACACATTGCTCATCTTATTTCAAGATCCTGCCTTTCTTCTTCCCACCACGTTATTCTTTCACTATTATTTTAAAATGATGAAAAACCTCTTAAAACTTCCCCGTGAGCATATTTACTATTTATGAATTGAAAATGTGTTCCTAAACAAACAGAAGTGATTTTCTCCATACCATCTGCTGCTTTCTATTCCACTGGCACATGGACAAAGCAAGCAGCAGACACAGGGAAAGGGCAAAAACATTGACCAGGTTTGTGAATGCTGAAATCCTTCAGTCAAGGAAAGGCAGGAAATCAGCCACTTCACAGGAACAAGTGCAGATCCAAGAAGAATGGAAGCATAAAGTTACCCAGTAAATCATTAAATGACTCAAGGATGCTTCAGTACAAAATGGGATTTGTTCACTGATGGTATTAAGTGCTGACTGCAATCACACTGCTTACCCACATACCACCACATCCACTGCTCTAAACATGGTTACAGACAACAGCTCAACATAAAGAATTTGGGTCTCGAAATATATGCTGTGAAATGCAGAGAGACTTCAAGTTTTCCAGGAGAAAGAGCTCCAAGCTTGTTAGAATTACCAGGATGAGAATTACCTGGGCAATTTTATACACAATGGCCTCCATGCAATAATAATACAGTGAAAAAAAGTTATCATTGTGTATAATATGACTTAAGAACAGAGGAACCCACATATCTGTAAATCAGCTCTCATCACACTGTACAGTCTTCTCACATAGATTCACCAGTGCCATAGGGAATAGGAGATTACAATCTTTTATATAGCTATTGATTCCTAATTTGTTCCTTTAAAATGCTGAGAATCTTTTTCATTGCAGAAATGTAACACTTCTGCATAAAAATATCACACGCCTTGCTCTGAGAGAACAGATAGTAACAAGGACATGAACCAAGATAGTGACAAACTGTCAAAAGCTGGGAGCTGTGCAAGTCTCCAATTATAACACATACCTCACATAGGAGTAAGTCAATAATATGGAAGACCATGTAGAGAGGGAATTTTGCAGTGAACAGGGTCAGGAACCACTGGGAAGCATACATGTGTGCTTCAAGGCTGATGTCCAGAAAGTGGTTATACAGATCAGGAATGTATTCCTAAGAGTAAAACACACAGAAGCACTGGAAGTTAATTTAGGCTGTTTTGGAACTGTAGCTGAACCCCCAAATTACAGCAGGAAGTTGGGCAGAGTGACAGTCAGTGCAGGGTTCTGCATCCACCAGGCCTGACAGGAACGGGCCTGGGGGGCTCCTAAGGATGCCAAAGGCTTCCCTGTCCCGGGGTGGATGCCCAGTAGGAGCCTGGAATTTGCCTCAGCAGGACTTGGCAGAGGCTGTGCTGACACCAGGGCCACTCCAGCACATCTGCCCTCCCTGCCAGCAGCACCACAGTGCTCCCAAGACCTCTGTTAACACCTGGGATGGTCCTTGCTGTGCACCCTTACTCAGAGGTTACAAACACCATCCACCCACGAGGAACAGCCAGAGCTGAACTGCAGGCTCGGCTGCGCTCACCCTCCCCGTGTGAGCCCCACCTGCATGAGGCGCTCCAGCTGATAGAACTTGCAGTGCAAATCTTCAAAGTTCTGTTTGAAAAGTTCCCTGAGTCCATAATCAAACATGATTTTGACCAGAACACTGAAAGCTTGCTCCTCAGGCATCTATGAGACAGGAAAGTAGATTTAGCACCGAGCATTTAAACCTTGGCTCAATCTGCCTGTACCTCCCTCCTCCCTCAGACTGAAAGCTGAATTGCCACTACTTTTTAATCCAGTTTAAATGCAAACAAGAGTACTAACACACAAAATGAGGTTTAGTGTTGCAAATGGCATTTCAGTGGAATAAACCACCTCTCAAACATTCAGCTGAAAATACATCTTCCAGACATCCAGACCAAAGCAGTTTCCCGGTGTCTTTGTTCCAACTCTTGTCAGAATCTGAATCTTACAGGTTTTGACCAGCCTAACCCTGTCACCTATGTAAATAAGGCAGAAGAAGTATTACTAGAGGATGTTAAACACAATCTTTCCCTTATTCTTAATGATATATTTACCTTTTTCAATGACATTATTACATTTGATGTTTATTTATTAGATGACATGAGTAAGAGAGACCAGTAACTGCTAACACAAGTTCCACATCTCACAACTCAGCACTGGTTTGGGAAGGTTCAATGTCCCTTTCCTGCCAAAAACTGAAGAAACACTCAAACCTCATCAGTGTTTTGACATTTTTCCCTGCCCTTAAAATTCAGTTTTTATATTTCTGTAGAAAAGTCTGACTTCAGGTCAATTGCTGGTTCCTGCAAAGGACAGAACATCCATCTCAAGTATTCTATTATTAATCTGCAGATGGAGTTTATTAAAAAAGAAAACTTTGCTGAAACATTCCAAACTGGTAGTGAAGGACTCACAGAAACTTAATTTCCTTTTCTGCAACATTTGTTTTTATTATTTATTTTCCCTAGTAGCCACACTCCAAAGGCTGACTTCAAAGAGAATCAAATAAAAAGAAACTTATTTGAAATTTAGCTTTTTTTAAATGCATACATTATTCCCAGAGGCCACAAGTACTGTTAAAGAGAGAACTCTGGAATAACACGTGGCTCAGTCTTGAGAGTGAATCTCTCTAAAGGCAAGGGACACATGACAATGAAAACCTAAAAGAAAGCACATCTGTTTCAGTAAAACATTCAGCTCTCGTAGCAGGAAGTATTGCCCTTCTCTATCTGATTCAGTGAGGAAATAAAGAATTAATTGCTCATCTAGGAAATATTTCAGATTACAGTTACAAAGAACTAAAACACTGTTATCACTAATCACTTGGCTTTTGTTTCACAAGAATGGAGTTTACAATCTATTCTGTATCCTCCCCTGACTTTACAACAGTATGGAAAATCCTCCCCTGAAGGCCAGACTTCCTCTTCCACCAAAAACTGCAGAGAACTCTTCATGCTCAGTCCTCTATGGCAGCAACAGCTCTGAAGGCAGCTGGGGAAAAGAAACCTCAGAGCACTACTGGGCTCAGGAACTCTGCAGTTCCAATCACCCTTGCAACAGAAACATTGACAAAAAGCAGACCTTACTTTAAAACAGAACAGTCTGTAAATATATAAATACAGATTTCTAATGCTCTTGTATTTCCCAAGCATGAGTGAATCTAAAACTTTTGCTCCTGACAACCGTAAATCTCTCTTTAGCTTCTGAACACACCAGCAATTAAAGGATATTACACTGATGAGATCACTTCTATCAACAGCAATTAAGTTTAAGAAAGCATAATAGAGTTTCTTTTAAAAATATGAAGGTATTATTGTGTCCTTCCCTAACCTCTCAAAGCAAGAAGCACAAAGAGCTACAGGACAACAGCCCACAGGCAGCACAGCCTGCACTGAGACCTAATGAACATCCCTTCAATGTCCTAAAAACTCTTCTGTGTACACAGGACATGGCAAACACCATCTGTACTCCTGACTGATTCCAATAGAAACATCTTATAAAAAGCTTAAATCTGACCTTGAAACCCTGCAACAAAAACCTTTACAGTGTTGTCTTATACACAAATTCCATGCCTACTACTGCTCACGAGTACAAGCCTGAATGGAGGGGTCCTGGAACAGGAACACGGGGCATGAACGCCGAGTCCTTACAAACACCACGCTAAGTTCTAAACAATGGACTCTTCCCTGTCTCAAATCACTTTATTACTGCCCAACATGGAAGTGGATGTGTGCCCTGCAACCCTGTTAGCTCAGAAATCTGTTCTGGACAAGTGGAGCAATATTTATTCTCAAGTCTAAAACGAGTGAGGCTAAAGCCAGCACTTACATGTAACAGCAGCACAGCAGCGAGGAACGACTGGCCTTGGCAGTAGCCAATCTCTTCATCATACACAGAGTAGGCCTAAAAGAAGAACCAAGACGTTACTGGTACCTGTCTCAAGCTACAAACACAAATAACACAAATAACAAAGAACCCTGCACTGAACACAGCTCCATACAATTGATGGAGCGCAGCCACTGCCATTCTAACGCAGGGAAAACCTGGATGAGAACCAAACTGGGATGTACAGAGGCAGTGGCTGGTTACAGTGAGGCACCCAGGTTGCTGCAGCCTAATGAACCACTTAGCCGAGTGCTTTTATCTCTGAACAGGTGCCACAGGGATGTCAGGAAGAGGCAGAAACGCTGGGAATTCAAAGAAAATGGTGGCAGCTTAAACCATCCCAGCTGAGACACCTGAATGCAATGAGCTGTCCATTTTTGCTAATTCCTTCCACTTAATAATCAGCTTCGGTGCATCCCTATGGCTTTGTAACTTTTCTGGAGGTACATAGTCATCTCCAGTTACAGAATTTGTCCAGCTTGATCCAGGCTGACTGGTCAGGAATGACGTGAAGTCTTTGCACCAAACACTTCAGTGCTGAGGAATCCAGAAGGGCTTTAGGTCTCCTGTGTGAATAACCAGAACCAGCCCAACAGTTATGACGGAGAGCAGCCTGAGCCTTGTGCCAGATAATGGTAACACTTCTCAGCCAACAGTCACACTGCTGATGTTGAATACAAGTGACCAAAACCAGCCCAGAAGAATTTAAAGAGTACCTTGCATATTTTGTACAGGGAGTCCTGGCCATCTCCCCCAGTATCTTTAAAATAATCATGAGCAGGGAACGTTCGATTGATGTCTCGGGTGATGGCACTGTCTTGTGGAGACTCCTATTCGGAAAAGAAAATAATATGCAAATTAAAACACATCAAAAGAATACAAATTACAATATGCTAGGACTGAGACTTAGGAGATTAGCACTGGGTTCTGTGCACTGTTCCAAATTTAACAAAATCCAGAGTAGCCCAGCAGAGCTGGCAGCTGCAGACCACAGTCGGGATAGATTTGGGTACCTCAGCACAGGTGGGGAGGGCAGAGAGGGGCAGAAGGAGCACAAAAACACACAGACACACACACACAGACATACTCTCTCTCTCTCTCATGTTCCAGGCCAGGGCAGTGCAGATGCAGCCATCCCTCAGACACTCCTGAATGCCAGCATTGCCCAGGCACGTTCCTGCTGTCTCACAACTGCAGGAGTCACAGTCAGCTGTGAGCAGCAGCTGTCCAAAATGCTGTTCCTGAGGTTCAGCTTGAGGAACCACTCCTCATCCCCTCCTCAGAACTCAACTAGAGAAAACAGATGAGTATGAGCCCTAGAGAGTGTCATACAGGAAAGAAAACATGAGGGAATGCAGGGACAGGTCCTCTATAAGGTGGGATTTCAGCATGAGAAAGATGGAACTTTGTTCTCTACACCACTCTGACACCATCAGTTTCAGATGCCTTGGACATTTGGAAAGCTGAACAATAAAAAAAAGGGGTTTAACCTATCCAAATAACCCACATTTTTGTTAGGCAAATGGAAAAAGCTTAGAAATAAAAGATAGTGAAAAAGTACACAATGTAATCAGTGTAAAGAACATTCAATACAGCTTGCAGTTCTTCAGAAAATTATTTTTCAAACAACAACAACAAATGTACCACAGTGTGCTTCACTTTCTCTTCTGATTTTAATCCAAGGTTAATGCTCCTCTCTGGGGCTTAACACAGACATTTCATTAGGAAAGCATTACACTGCTATTAGAATCAAGACCAGATTGTTTTGGAAATTATATCAAAAGTACTGTTCAGCATTCCAATTTGATAATAATTAACATGCTAAAGAGGTCTGTCTCATTATAAGGAAATCAGAAACAAACAAAATCCAACGCTCAATAAATTTCATATAAATATACACCTTTTAAGTCACACACAATTATGCTAATAGCTGGCTGTCAACTTAAGCTGGTTTTGCCAGCAGGGGAAGACAAAGCTCAGAAACAATTCTGAAAACTTTAAACATGTGAACAGAGACTTAGTGATAACTTTTAGTTTCTTACAAGTTTGCAAGACTGAATTCCAGTGAAGCACTCCCAGAGCACAGGTTCTGGCCACCGCCAGCAGCATCTGTGGCACCACACCAGTGAGTTTCCTGAGAGTCACCTGTGCTCTGCTGCAACGGCAAAATAATCTCAAATCCACTTGCCTTTTAATCCACTTATTTAACAGCAGAGACCAAAGCATCTGGTTGGAAACTCTTAAGAGAGGATTCTCAACCAAATCACTCATTATGGCTAAAGAGAACTAATTAGTGGCCTCTCTGGCTTTGCGTGACTTGGTCAGCACTTGACTCCAGCCTCAGTACAAATCCTCAAGCAATCTAACGTGAGTTCCTGCAGCTGAAACACAGCTTGGGGAGAGAAAAATCAACGGAAATGATAAGGTTTAAAAAATGTTTTTCAAACCATGGCTTTGAAATCTCCCCATTAGTACAGTCTGCTGCAATCCAAGCATTGTGTAACCTTTTCTTTACTCCTATTTTTATACCTTGCTGTGAGAATTGGCTCAATGGGCAATTTCTCATGCTTTCAGGGGACTGGGAACTGAAGGAAACCCTTCTGAACCCACACCCTTCACAAACTGGGATTGAAAAATAGAAAGCTAAGAATGGCAGGAAGAAAAAGAAAGTAATAAAGAAAACAGAATGGAAACCAGCCATGAGAACTGAGGCAAGTGTAGTGAAGATTAAAATTCTCATAACAGTTTGCTGCTCTGAAGGAAAGCAGGAAAATGTAGATGCTCAGAGTCAGAATATGCCCTTCCTCCCCCTCTTTTATGCACTTCAAAATATTAGGGGAGTTATATCAAAACCTTCCCCTCCAGTTGATTTAAACAGAAACTACGTGAGCAATTATGGAAACCAAGCTGCAGTCCAGCTGGGAAAAGCCCATTTATTCTGTCAGGCTGCATATAAAAGCATTTTGGTTCCCACTTCCTAGACCTGACACATTTAAAAGACATTTTCCATGTATTTCCATGATCTTCCAGGGAGCATCCTAGGATCTGCAAACCATGTCATGCAGTCACAGCCTTGATCAACATATTCAGATGGAGACTGTGTTACTTTAGAAGCTTCTTCTGTAGCTTAAGGCACAATTAAAGATATGGAGGAGCTGGAGTTCCCTCTTCCTGGGGCTGATCTACGTGCAGTTTTCAGCAGCTCAGGTTTATTCCTCTTAATCCCCTACAAAACCCAAGAGGATGAAGAAGCAGCAGCAAAGAATTGCTAAAGGACAAGATTTGTGATGAAAAAAAAGAAATAAGAAACCTCCAGAGAACAGAGGAAGCTGCCTGCTGGAAATGGCTCATCACCCACAGATCAGCTCCTGTCGCACCCGGCTCCTGGAGAAAATCCCCTGGGGGTATAAAACAAACCCTGACCTGGACACAGCCTGGCTTCAGAACCACCACAAAAATGGAGAAACGGTGCGGGGACCAAACTTCAGGCTCCCTCTGCCCCAAGCCCCAGAATGATTCCAGATGTGGAATTTTGCTCACTGGGTGAGTTATCTGACCCACCACAAATCCAAACTGTGCCTCTCACTCTTGCCACAATGGATCCATTTCCACATTCCAGTTATTCCTAAGGAAGGTCCCTGACTGCAAGAACTCTGCCACACGGTCAGGGATCACTGTGGGAAGGGTCTGGAATCCCAGTCCATCAGTGGAATTTTCCTTGCTCTGCCCAGGGTGGGATCAGCACGTGGTGTGTTGCTGCAAGGCATGGACAAGCCACCCTGGAGTGCACCAAGCCAGGGACAGATTCCAGCAGATCCAACAAGCAGAGAGAGCCAAAATTCTCTGCAGCTTTCACGGGCAGCAGCAAGGGTAATATTACACGATGGGGATAAACTATTTTGAGCAGATCTGTACATTTTAAGTACATTTAAAAACATTAAATGGTCTTTTGACAGGTATTTTCAGGGTTAGCAGGATCCCGTGCCACCAGGTCCATTTTGCAGGCTGATGGCATTCCCATAATTATTTTTATTAAGCAATATTTACATTCATTTCTACACAGAGTGCACTTCCTGCATTTGGTCTTTGCCCAAACCACTGGAGAAGGTTTTGGTAAGAGGAATTACACCTGTTACTGAGACCTTAAGGAAGCGACACAAACCACACTTTCAGAGTAATGCACTTGTTAACTTCCCACAAGGAATGCTGCCTGCAGAATGTGTTACCTGGAGTCAGCACTTACCAAGAACACTCACAGATAAAGAGTATTTGTGGAAAAAACCTGAATAATTTAGACAAATCTGGACTGGTTAGACACTCCAATTGGATACAATAGTGCATTGATACAGCATAGTTTCAGGCCAAATATGGCAATATAGTGCAATTCTAAAAATAAAAGTGAATCCCTTGTGATATCCAGCCCTTTCGCTCTGTTCGCTTCCTTTTAGGGCTCAAGTTTCCCACAGGAAAATTAAAGCGAGGAGTTTGCCTACAGTGCCCTGCAGCATGTATGGATAAAGCACAAACACCAACCACTGGAAGGTTCTCCTGCTCCTGCACTCACTACAAGACTATTTAGAGCAGTCAAGACAAGGGAAAAAGCCCCACCCAGTGCCAAGGAACACACCTTGAGCAGCACAGTTACATAAAAGCCATCCGAGACAAGCCGTGAAAACATGTGACGTTATCATTTATTTCTTAAATGTATTTATGATCCATTCAGACCTTTCAAATAAAGTGTACAAGTGCATTTCAGAATAAAAAACTACACTCTTCACACAGCTCTGTAGAACACTACATTTCATCAAGAAACTTGAAGCAAAAACTTCCTATTAAACCACCCATGCATCCTTTGGCTACAATAATATCACCGATCAACAAGTACTGCTAGTCAATTCCGAGTTTCCCTTTAAAGAGAAGGAGCATCCTAAAATATGCCACCCCTTCCAGAGACCTCTCTTTAAAGAGAGAATATTAAATAAATTAGCTAGGCTTTTAGGCAAAACAGTAAGGCTACTTAGTACTGTTGATGCATGATCCATATATTTGGAGAACAGGCAATCCCAGGCTATGTGAAATGCGTCAACAGCCCTTGAAATTTTAGTAGTATCAAGATTACATCAATCCAGAACAAATGGCAGACAAAAATGCAACCAGTGGAACAATCACTGAAAAATGTGCAGTTTCTCGTAGGATGGGAAGTGCTGATAACAGTTCAGAAAAGTGTTTATAAAATCCGCTAAGAACCACACTGACATTCTTAAAATTACATATTGTACAAAGCCCTAAACTCTGTGACCGTACAGTCACTGCCCTGTTAAACTGCTTGTCTGGGGATACGTATACACACACATGTAAAATACACAGGTATACTTAGTGGAAAGCAAGCAATTTAACATGGCAGTGACTGCACAACTGCACAGCACACAAATATATATATGTATGTACATCTACAGCAAAAAGGAAACAAGCCAAGAGATGTATGACACAGCTGGGGTACACACCATCTCAAAAGAGAATAATACATTTCTTGGAGTTTTAGTAGCTCATAGCAAAATTACCTCTTGGAAATAATTATGCAAAGATTTAGAATCAGATATTTACATGCTTCCGATTTATCTAGTTCCGTCTAATATTTAAAAATATGCAAATATTATTTTAAATCAGTAACATTTGTCATTTTTGGCTCAACTGTAGTTTTTCTTATTATTAGTCTTAGTTGAAAAATCAGCTACAGAAATGTCTATTAAAACGATGGGGTGGAAGAACCCCTCTCCCCTGCATTTTAACAACAGTTCTGAGTTGGCACAAAACAGGCAGTTCTGGAGCCCCACCCTCAACTGTTCCTCAGCTGCCTTGTGCATGGAAACACCCTTCCCTTGTGTGAGCCAGAGCAGAGCCAGCAGAGCCCAGGCCCATCGAGGAGCCCACCCCGACAGTCCCCACTGTGTCAGAACCAAACCAGCATCAGCGACTCTCGAGGGTCAGACTGCCTCTGATTCACCTGTTTGCTCTTCTAATCTGCTCTGGTGGAGGTTTCTCCATAGTTCTTCCCAGCGGGGGTTCCACACTCACAGCTCTTTCTCATCTTTTAATACAAAACAATTTCCAGCATTAAAAGGTGCACAAAGTTCTTACAAACACACACATACACATTCTCACCTGTGATTTTATCTACTCTTGGCCTTTTCACTGACATTCAGGAAAAAACTACCAGTTGGAACACTACTTGTGTAAGGAGCTGGATTGTCTCCCAAACAAAACTCCTTATAACGACCTCTGACAGTGTCAGATCTGCACAGGACACACCAGAATTACCCCACTGGTGGCTTCTTCTGTACCAGGTACTGTGAAAGGTGCAAGGAGACAGGCGGGACACAGGAAAAACGAGCATCACAGAGCCATGGAGTGGTTTGGGTTGGAATGGACATTAAAGCTCACCCAGTCCCACCCCTGCCATGGGCAGGGACACTTTTCACTATCCCAGGGTGCTCCAAGCCCCGTCCAGCCTGGTCTTGGGCACTTCCCGGGATGGGGCAGTCACAACCTCTCTGGGCAACAGAGAGGTTTCAAAGTAAGATCACTCCACTGTATTTCGTTCAGCAAAGCAACCTAAAAGCACATGCACGCACAGCCTCCCATGCTCGTGGTTTAATTGTAAACAGCATGTGAAAAAAGCAATTTAAAAAGGTACGAATACAATTTTGAAATCCCTGAAGAAAAGACATACCCACGAGTATTAAGAACAGTAAAAAAGCTCATCATTAGCAATTGCAAACGTGTTTCCATCCTGTTGCATTCATTAGAGGAATACAAAATTGAATCTAGTGTTTACATGCTAGAATTACAATAGAAACTAGATTTCAAAGGTTACATATGGAGAGAAATGTATCAGCATAGGAACTTGCAAAAGACTGTGCTGTACAGCATTTCTAAAGACATGAGTCTGTCAAGACAATACAATGATTGCAAATCCTTTCAGACAGTTCAAAAGCGTGGCTGGAGGTAATGCTGCTTTCTGTTCTCTGAAAGGATTAACTGCACCAGTATTTTTAGTAGGTTTTAATGACAATTTAACCTCAAGAAATACCCAACCCCTCAAAAACTGAGGTGATCAGAAACATACAGGTACCTTACAGCCCTCAGGTTTTACTTCTTTGTACACTAAACATCAATTCATTCGACAGCATCTACAGAAAATGTTTTTAAAAATGTTTTTATGAAATACTTTTAATACTCAGTAATGCTAATATTTAAAAATACTTCACAGTGTGGTACTAATGTAACTTCATAAAACGAGCAACTTGAGTTCGCTAAAGCTCAAAGCCTTACGTTATATTAAAATAGTCCAAAGATTCCACACACACACAGAACCACTAGCACTATAAATATACCTAAGCCACTTTAGTGCAAAGTCTGGTTTTGCTTCCCCTGACAAATCCCTCTATATTCCTGCCAGCATATTAAAATGTCATCCTTTACTAATCTAATTATTGATTTTCAAGGATTCATTTACAGTTGAAATCCCAGAAGAACTTTTTTCAATTTACCATAAAAGTAATGACTTGGTTTATTAAGCATTTGATTGCTTGATTCACGTGGTCTCTGTAACACTGAGAATGACTCGCATATGCACAGCAAGATTTGAGTTCATCTTCATGAGGAGCCACTTGAATTTATTTCACCTTTTCATGAAAGGATCTCCAGTAATGACCATCAGAGAGAAGCCAAAGCTTTGAATTACAAAATTGCTATCCTCATCTTACAAATTCATAAACAGAAGTGAGAACAGAAAGTTTGGACTCCCTGCTCTGTTCCAAGCCCCGCGCTGCCCCCAGGCCCGGGCAGGTGGAGCATTCCCTGATCATCTCCTACGGAACATGGGTGTCTATCTAAACCCCCACTCCAAACGTCATCTAATGCAATGTGCCTCCACTCAGCATTTCTAAAAACCTCTCAGCAAATAAAAGCTGCTGGTTACCAACCCATGAACAGGTCTGCCCCACAGGGACACGGTGCCTCCTGGCCTCTCCTGGAGCAGAGCCTGCACATCCTGTGATCAGCTCAGGGACTGCAAAACTCCCCCAAAACAGCTTCAGGACAAAACAAAGATGATTTTAACAACTTCTGTTTCTCAGCTGTAACCACGAAATCACCAGCTTGAGGATCAGTTCTGACTGCACAGATTGCTGAAGGACATCTGAGGTGTAAAGAAACAACCTGGACCAGGACACAGGAACATCACTTCTGTTTACATTTTCATTAACTGCTAAAGCTCAAGAGATGCAAATGGGATATGGGTGAGACCCACAAACACCTCCATTTGCAGCCACACTGAGTGCCTGCAGAGCAGACACAGACTGTGGCTTGTTTTCCACTCTGCAATGGGAATAAGAACTGACAGATGACAGAACTCAATATTCCGTGGAGAACCATCAGCAAAGCTGCCTCTATAAACAAACGTTTCACCTGTCTAGAAAACAATGTCACAGGAAAAAAACCTGAAAAGCTGACCAAACAAAGTATATCCCGTCAGATGAATTCCCTGTGGCTGGAACACCTCAGGCAGACAACCAAGACACGGACTGACATCACCTGCTCTCAAATGAGGGCTGATCGTCACCCGGGGCTGCAGGGAATCCCTTTGGGGTGGCTGTGGGAGACCCCAGGCTGATGCAGTTGCCTCCAGGGAGCAGCAAAGCAAAAGCAAGAAGGTTAAACTCCACATTTAAAAACAGTGTGCATTGTAAAGAAAATGACCCACATTAAATACTCCATTGTTCTGACCAACCCCCAGCAGGTTTCCTCTCTTTGTTTCCACTGGCCACAACTTTCAGTTTCTTTCTCTAAATACAACTGCACCTGGTCCTACACTTACTAAATTTTAATCATGGAGATTATGCTATCCCCTTCCAAAATCATAATTGTAGTATTAAATGCCTTTTGCTTATGTGCAGAAACAGCTTTTGAAGCGTTACCTCTGCAATGCACAGGAAATAATGGAAATAACAACTGGAAATAAGACATCAGCCTAGAAGCCAGGAGAACACACTTCTCTGTAGTGAAAATGGGACATTCTCCCACCATGGGAAAAGAGGGGCTGTTTGCTTTGATGGAGACAGTCTGTAAAACCTGAGCAGCTGCAGCTTCCCGAGGTCTGGCCTGACCACAGCCCCATACACACACCAGCATTCTCTGTGTAGGGAATATTAAAGATAACATTTGGATATACGTGGATTAAAATCTGAACTTATCTTGAATGACACCATGGGAAGGATGTGTTGCATTCTGCAAAGTCATGGAAGAGAAGAAGAAACATTTCTAAACCAAACGATAAAATAAGGGCCAAGTCAGGCAAATGTTTCAGCAGGTGCTTCAAGAACTCAGAAACAAACATGTGCTAAAACAACAAAAAAAGCCCTCCAAAACCTCCACCTCCTCTTACTAAATTAAAATTATCGAAAACAGATGAACTGAAAAAATTTTAGAAGGGTCTTTTATTTGTAAAGTCTGAAGGCAGACTCCTGTGTTCACATGCTGCTTCCTAAGAAATACTTTTTAAAGCACCAACCTGAATTAGAAGTTCTGTCAACTTCAAAACCTGATGTGAACTAAGATCAGGCTGAAATATTTCAGACTTCCTGACTCATGGAGTTACTGCCTTGCTCATCACAGCACTTGGGAACACCACAATAAACAGCAAAAAATCTGCAGATTGAATTTGCACACTGAATGTTTCCATCTCATATCACATCCGGGCCTTGGAAGTGTCTTTTTTCAGAACAGACAAACTGAAATTTAGGATTCTCACACATAAAGCCTTTATATGAGCGGGAGGGAACAACGCCATTGGGAATTCTCTGTCTCTTGCAATTCTCTGTGCCTCGGTACTTTGCACCCCTTTCTTCCTGTCAAAGACTTGTGACAAATATCCAAAAGTGCCCCTTGGCACTCTGACACTGAGCCATGTCAGAATTCCAAGTAGTAGAAACATTTCTGAGCGATAAGAAGCTTAAAAACAAGTACAAACTTCCCAAAAACAAATAAAGACTGTAGAAACTGGTAACACTTAATTTAAAAAATTAACAGTAGATAACAGAAAAACTTCTGTTTCACACAAAAGATTTCTATTAAGTTTAAAAATACTGTCCCTTGATTAATAAAAAAATAATATTTCACAGATATTTTCCCAGTCTATTTGGAAAATGACAACATAATCACAACCTAAACTTCCAGTAATCTTTAAAAAAGAAAAAAAAAAAAACTTCTACATGAAGCAAATTATCACCTTCTGAGAAGTTGTGAGTGTAGAAATCCTCCCCATGGCACTAAAAAAAGCCACTGAATTGCATCCTGCAAATTGAACCTTCCAGCAGCTTAATTTGAAAGTGAGGCAGATAACTCTAATAAAAAATAAATTTATAGTCTGAGATGGAACTTCAAAATTAGTTCATTTAATCATATCACAACCCCATTTTTATGAAGATGCAATTTGATTTCTGTCCTCTCCTCAGCGTGGCATTTATCTGTGCAATGTTCTCAACGCTGATTGCCAAAGCACCCGGACACAAACAGAGCCGGGAGAGGATTTGTTTCATCTGTGCAAGGATGAAAACAATCCAAGTTTGCTGCCTGACCATTCCCAGCAAGGACTGTGATGGGAAGGACCCCTGTGCCTGTGCTGGTTGCATGACAAAAGCTGTTCAATGCACTGCTGAGAAATAAAGTCACATTTCTCAAAATTATTTCTCCCACCGTTGGCACAGCGAACAGAATTCACCCCCTGCAATTTCACTGAAGACAACAGACTCAAATGTTATAAATATTTAAAACATCTAAACACATGCTACACATACTACATCAACATTAAATTAACTTAGAGGGGAAAAAATGCAATTTAAATTTTTAAGATATCAATAAATTAACACAGACAAAAAGAGAAATATTTGACACTAAAACTAAGCTACTGAGGTAACACTAAAAGTGTCTGTACAAACAGTGGATGAAACTTGAATGCATCAATTGACTGCAACTCCTCTCCATCCTCATCTCTTGGAGACTTCCAGATTCTGATTTTCACCTCTTACAGAAAATGTCTGAGCTGAGGAAGACTTGGAGATGAGTAAGGCATCTGAAAACAGCCTGGCTGTCAGGAATGTTGGAGCTGAACCTTCGCTGCAAAGCAGCAACAGCTGCAAGAATGCATCTGCATCTGGATCAGCCACCACACTCCAAGTGCAATTCCAGGCTCAGAGCTGAAGTAGCGACTGCTTCAGCTCCAGTTAAATCTCTATGCCATGATTTAGACCCCTTACCAGCTTCAAAACTTTCCAAATTCTCAAAAACTAGCACACAATGGTCCTATTGAAACCCTCTATTTAGCCATAAAAAAAACCCAAAAGCGACAATTTTCGCTTTCCAGCTTCCACTTAAACCTGAAACTGCCATTTCTAGGGTTTTAGGCCCCAGCAGATTCTTCTTTTCTATTAAGTTTAATCAAATGCTATTTCAGTGATACACTGCATCACTTCAAAGACTTAGAAATGTTAGATAAGGTGAAGAGTCAGAGAAAAGCTACTGGGAGTTTACCTGAGAGGCTGTTCCAAAAACACCACACACACACACTTTGATATTTGCGACTAAAGCCCTTGAATGGTTCCCCAAAGCCCACCTTTGCCATAATACCCACAGACTGCCTGAGAACAATCAGCCATCATGTGCTGTGAGCTTATTATCCCACTTCTTTTACCAGTGAGTCACTACACCCCTGTGCTCCCCCCACGGCTGTCTGTGCCTAACCAAAATTCCGACGGCGAGGGCTCTGCAGAGCAAAGCACCCCGGGCGTGTCTGCGAGGATCCAGCACAAGCCCCGGCTCTAACTCCGCTCTTTACTACAAAGAGAGCAAGAAATGGCAGCATGAGGGCAGCAGGGTTTAGACAACCTGTGTTCTTAAAACTTCAGATGAACTGAGGAGGATGTTTATCTTGAGAGGTTTGGACTATGGATGAAACACGCTGGAAGCAGATCAAGATGCCACCTAAATGCTTTGCCCCAGGGCCCTCCAAAAGAAGCAGGCAGCAGTAGCAGGGGGCTCTGCCCCAACCTCCCCAGAACAGGTACACACAGCCAGGAGAGGAACTCAAGTGTACCAGCACCGAGAGCTGACAAACACATGCCATGCCAGGAATGCTTCATCCTGCTGCTCTCTCTCTCTCTCCTTCCCAGTTTCCCCACCGGCAGCCCCACGAGACTGTACTGGAGCAAATGTGGATGGGCAGCAGGGCCGGGCTGTAGCAATCATAGCATGTGATGGGGCAGAGACAAGCTGATATCCTCCAGGGCAAGGCATAGAGAGGAGAGGCCAGGGCTCACAGCACCGCAGAGAGGAGGGGGGAGTTTGCAGGAAGAACAGGGCAGAGTATTAAAAATATGATCTTGATCTAGAACAACACAGACTTGAAACCATTTAACAAAAACAGAGCCTTCCCTTTGGCCAAGAGAATTACCCCTATTCTAAAAATATCCAATTATCTTTCCCTATCCTTTTTTCATTCCCACTGTGACTAAGAGCACACACCAGCTGTACCAGAGGAGCTCAGGGAATTCCCCCCTCAGCAGCCCAAGGCAGTGACGGGAAGCACAAGGAGGGACACGGAGCACGGACAGTCGGGGGCACAACCTCCCCTCAGGAGAGACAGAGGGACAGCCCTGCCCCAGGGACAGGGTGACAGACTGCAATCCACCACTACAGCAATACTTGGTTCACTTTCATTTCCAAAATGGCATCAGTACAAAGACAAGGATATTCTTTAGGAGAAACGCAACAATTTGAGGGCCATTCTGCCTTCTTAACAGCATGACCGTACCAAAACATTTAATCTAGGCTAGCTGAACAAGCTGTGGTCAATGAGATTTGGTTTCTCAGATATTGCCTTTGTCTGACCAGTTAGATACGCTTTTGCCAACAGGATTTAGCTCCTGCTATATTTGAACCATCTTTAATCCCATGAAGGCTAAAGAAAAATGTCTCTGATTTAGCTCTGTGCACTTATGAATAACTCAAATACTACAGTTAAATTTACAACATAGTTCCCTTAGCTGTTTAGAAGACAATTGTTTTCTTTCCTTTCCCCTTAAGTTCCAGTATGTAAAATATCAGAAGAATTTAGATTAAAAAAAAAAAAGGGGGACATGTTATTTTTAAAGTTGTTCTTGAGAAAATTTCCACATACAAACCCGTGGCATTTCTCCACTGGTTTGAGAATAATTTTCACATGTTGGCATCATCCTTGAGTGGCTGCCACAACTCTGGTATCATAAAGCAACACGTATTTTCTCTTAGCTTATCAAAACACATTTTATTTAACTGCTAAATTTGGTCTGATCCAAGTTTTTCTTCTTACTTCACAACAAACAGGAAAACACAGATGCTGCACTCTGATCCAAACATGCATCCTACCAGGGAAACAGGGCACGGAAGCCAGATCAGCCCTAAGAGTGTGACTGCCCAGACCACATCGCTGCACCCATGGCTCATTAATAAAGTTCACACTGAAATGTTCACATTGTTCACTCCCGTTCTACAAGTCCTGTCTAGGTAGCACTGAAAAACAAATTGTTTGGCCCCTTCTGTTCTGACGCCGGAACGTTGTGTCAATATACTTTGGCATATATGAAAAAAATCCCTGTAATATACCATAGACTGTGACATTTCCACTTCAGATCTATCATTTACATGTGAAGCACGAATCTCCAAAGAACCCAGTAAAGCTGTAAGAAAGACTACATTTTGCCGAAGCTCTCAGACACCCACTCCATTCAGTCACACCAGCTGGAGAGGTAAGTGTCAAGATACAGCTTTATTCTTTAAAATGAATGTGGAGGTGAAACTCCACAGCCTCCTCCACAGCAATCATTTTTTAAAGTGAAACCACACCGATATGTGCTCCTGATTCTTCTATCTCAGCAGCATTTCTCAGAAACCTTTTTGCAAATCTGGATATCTTAAAATCATATCTAAGTTATTTTGCAATCTACGCAATTGTCCCTGCACTTCCCAGTCCAGCTGACAGGCGTCCTAGACATGACATCCATTGGAAGATCTTTTGCTCCTAGAGGTAGAGGAGTCCTTAGCTACCCTCTGTCTAGCACACGAGGCACAGATGGCCCCCGAGAGACGCTTCAGCCCCTTCTGAAAGACACTGTTGGAGAGACTGTAAATGACACAGTTGCAGAAACTGTTGCTAATGGCAAGCCAAGTGGTCAAGAAGGACGCGACACGGTTACTGTAGACGTTGGAGCTCTCCAGCAGGAAATAGATGATGTAGGGCAACCAGAGGATGTAGAAGACACTGGTGATGCGGAAGAGGACCATGGCATAGCGCTTGTCCGGGCAGGGCTGCGCCTCGCCGGCCTCCCCGTCCTGCGAGCTGAAGCGCACCCGGCGCTCGTTGATCTCCTTGGTGTGCTGCTGGCAGATGCGGAAGATGTTGAAGTAGGTGAAGCAGACGATGAAAGCGGCCGGGGCGTAGAGCATCACCACGATGAAGAGGGTGAAGTAGGGGTCGGTGTTCCAGGAATTGGCGCACCACTGGAACACATCCCCGTGATATCCAGGCTTTCCCCAGTGAAAGGAGGGTAGGAAGACCAGGCAGGAGTAGAGCCAAATGGTCAATATGCAGATTCGCAGCCTCCACGGGGTAACCAGCGTGTTGTAGGTCAGCGGCTTGGTGATGGCAATGTATCTGTCAATGCTGATGCAGGCCAGGGAGGCCATGGAGACGCTCTTCAGCACTGATACCACGTAACCAAAGATCTGGCAAACCAAGGACTCACTTAAAACAATAGGATAGTGCAGCAGAGACAAAGAAGGCACCAGACAGCTCACGCCCACCAGGAGGTCAGCATACGCCATAGTCTGGATGAAGTAGCTGGTGGTGTGGTGGTTCAGCAGAGGTGCACAGTGAAAGACAAATATCACAATAATGTTGCCGGAAATAATCAGCACCATGAGGAACACAATAATAACCACTTCCAGGAGGCAAAAATTGATGGTCTCCAAATAGCTAATGGCCAGGAGACAGAAGGGCCGGCCACTCTGGTTGCCAACCAAAGAGGAGTTCATCTTGAGCACTGCAGTGATCTCTCTACTTCATGCTCCTGCCTGCTGCCTGCAGCCACTCCAGGCAGCTGCTGTCATTGCGGCTGGTGCTGTGTGTGCAGCAATGTCAAAACCGGAGCTCCAGTCCCAAGGGCTGCTCCAGATGCTGCTGCTGTGCATTGTCTGCAGCACAATTCCCCTTTAAATCCGGCTCCCCGCTGCTGCCGGTGCACCGGGACCCGGCGGCAGGCATGTCAGCAACTTCCCCGGCACACGGGAAAGGGCTGATACTGATGCCCTCCTGGGTGGGCTGCCGCGCCGAGGAGGGATGAGGGGCTGGGGGAAGAGGGAGAGGAACCTCCACCGAGTCAGGACGAGAGTCCTCCCAAAGGCTGACAGAGAGAAGGGGAAAGTGTTTTACAGAACCGCCTCTCCCCCGCGCTGCCACCTCCGCCGCTCCCCTCCTTCCCCACGCCCTGCTCAGCGCTCCCCGCCGGCCCCGGCCCCAGTCCCGCTCCCTCCCCACGCCCCACCGGCGGCGGCGAGGGGCGATGCCGCCTCCCCGGAGCCCCGGCAGCCGGGCGGGGGGATGCGCGCCGGGGAGGGCGGGGGTCCAGCCCTTCTCCGCTGGCTCCATTTTGCTCGGCGCTTTTGTTCGCCGCCTCTCCCGGCCCCGCCGCCGCCGCCCCGGCCCCGCCGCCGCCCCGGCGCCCCCCGCCCG
>VZTJ01005183.1:1642786-1673218 GCA_013397795.1 Orthonyx spaldingii | reverse complement strand
CTGCCCGTCCCCGCAGCCGCTGCCGCAGGGACACACACCCAGCGCCAGCCCGCTCCTCCTCCTCCTGCACCCCGGCACGGCGAGCGCCAGCCGTCCATCACCGCCCCGAATTCACGCGGTTCGTCGTCACTTAAAGGCTTTTCCATCCCAGCCCTTTTGGGGAAATACCTATTCTGGAATTAACGTGCCTTTCCTAGGTGTAGTGTGTGTTGCTTAGGAGACACCTGAAACCAAGGGCAAAGCTGAGAACGATGTCCCCACCATTAATCGAGATGCTGCTCCAGGTAGGCAGGCACCTCCCTCCGTACACACATATAGACACAGAACGCAAAGGCATCGCTGTCCCTGACAGTCCCTGGGACATCCGACACCAAAACACAAAACCCAGCAACATTCCAGCCAGCAAACACGGGAGAGATTCACTGCACAGCACTTAAACTTGTACTCACACCCTGAGCTAATACCATCTCACTATTTAACCAGAAAAACCTCTTTGCAGGTAGAGAGGCATAACAAGGTACAGCTCTTGTTTATTGTTTATCAAAGGCTTCAATTGACAGGCTGGAAAACACGTTCCCATGGTATGTGGGAGCTCATTCTCTGACCTGATACCAGACTGCTCCACTGCCACAGCTTTGGACAGGCCCTTGCTACAGGAATTTGTATTTGAATGGAACAAACCAGTAAGAAACTGGAGTGAGGCTCTTCGGCAATCAAAATCATTTCGTCAGATGTGAAAGTGTGCAACTGGCATCCTTACAAGCCTAAGTCCACACACTGAACTCAACCAATAGCAACAAACCCAAGGTTTTGGTTAACCTAAGCTAAACATTGGTCACTCTTCAGAACACCTAATGAGAAATTAATTGTGGCCAAAGGGTAGATCTCAAAGCAATCAAGCTGCAACTCTCAGGTTTTTAGCTGACCAGTAAGTAAAAAAAACCAAAACATTTTATGATACACTTGTGTTGGCCAAAAATCTGTGCTGGACAACAGAATGACTTGGCAGATTTTTAGTTAGTCTCATACAAATGCCTGAAAACAAAAATTTGGGAGTTCTGCCTTATCTTTAACCCAAAAAAGATCCCTTTACTATTGTCCATCATTTTTTTTTACAATTTATGGTGTTTCTACTCATGGCAACTGAAGTACTAGAACTGTAGCTAGGAAACATAAACTTTGAATTAAATTTAGGCCAGGGTATTGTGGATTTACAAGAAACAAGCTATGATTGAATTACTGCTGGAGAAATGATCTCCTATCGTTCCAAAGCAGAGAATGATTTACATACCGATTGATTCAAATAGTGTTTCTGGATCCTGGGCTCAAATAGACACATTATAAACATCCCCAAGAAAACAACATACATTGAACTTTGTATCTCAGATACATAGAAACAAGGTAGCAATGGAAATACCGAGCCAACCAAAACAACATCTGCTTGCTGAAATTTTTAAACAGAAGATGCACCATGAAATCAAAACCTCTCCAGTGTTCAGGTTTCTATGAAAGCCTAACGCGCACAGAGCTGAGGTATTTCTGCAGAAGAGCCATGTCTGTTTTTTCCTTTAACTGACATTCTATTGTTTCTCCGAAGCTGAGAGCAATGAGAGCAATGAGAGCTCAGTGCTCTTGCCAGCTTACTCCTGCTTGCTTAAAACACCCAAATCAGCAGCAGCTCCACCTTCTCCTCCTGCCCCTGTACCAGGAGCCAGCCCCGAGTGGCCCAAGGGTGCAAACTGCAAAAAGGTGACTGGGGTACAGTGCCTGCTCCCCCAGCTCTCTGGTCGGGTGCACCACCAGCCCACCATGAGAACCACTCCCAAAGACACCAAAACGCGTGGCTGAGGTCTGTGAGGCTGAAAACGCTGGTGTGGTGTAGAGACTTCTCCTACTCTACACCACGGTACAGCACCACCTCATCTGAGGCAATGAAAAGTACTCAAGAAATTATTCAAAGTTACAGTGACAACTCCTGGGAAAACTACTGCTTGCAAAAGATAATTAAACTTTTATCACCATGTGATCAAAACTAATCAAACAAGGGATCTCAAGGTCCAGGCACACTGACAAGGCTACATCATCTTACACTGTGATGCACAGATGCACAGAAGGTTTCATTTCAGTTGATTGTACACAGTCATGGCCCTCTGTACTCCTGAAAATTCAATGTATTCTTTTTAATTTATATGAGCATATGGAAATATGATTGTGATACAAGTGGAAAATAAGTGTTAACCACCCACAGCTAAGGTTCTGTCATTTTATGCTACCGATGACAACACATTCAGTCAAATAAGGGTAGTGACATTTTCGTCTTTTTCTTCATTAAAAACCAGCATCATTTGCACCAAGACAGACGAGTATATTTGGTAGAACGTCTGTGTTCTATAATCCTCGTCTCATGGAGACAAAAAGGTGGGAAGATGAGAAAGTGGGTAGCAGGAGTCCTGCTATAAGAAAGACTGGAACAAATTCATCTCTTACCAGGCCTGGGATTTCTCCCAGAAATTGTGACCCTGGGGTAACATTCCAGGATACTCCTCCTGACACTGGCCTATTATTTTTAATTTTATTTATACCACAAGATGTCCCTCTCACGTTGTAATTTTCTTAATATAGTGTCTTTATCTGGTACAACAGTTCATGGTTTTTTCCTTTCGACATTATTTCCTCCCACACAGACCTATATCTAAAAGCTTTTTATTTTCTCCTCAATATTGTAAATGTCAGGTTTTTAATGTTGATATTATGAAGAACTTCTCTACTGAGAGATTCAGTAGTTGTATTAATCCTTTCTAAAATTTGTCTGAGAAGTGGCTGTCGTCTCTCTTGTTTTGTATCGTGATTATTTATCTTTTTTAGCCTGTCTGGCTCGCTTTACACATTTTCTACTCCACAACACTTTCCAGCCACCTATGCCTGTCAAGAACATGCAGTATTTTTCCTGCAGGTGTCCATGAATACCTGGAGTGGGTCCCCATGTGTCTTCTGCTACCTTTCAGTGGCTGCAAGCCTGGAGATTAACAGCCATAACTGTGATTGCCAAAGTGCTACCAGGACCAGATGCCTCTCCCAGGGATTGTCTAGATCGTTTTACCTAGAGCTTGCTTTCTGTCCCCAGTAGGGACATGACCTTAATTCACTGGGCTGGCTTTCATCCACACTCCCCACCACGGGCATGGCAATCTGGAGTTGCTAAAAGCTTTATTATTGCACACAGATGGCGTGCAAATTCTCAAAAGTAATTCATGGAAGCACCACGATGGTGAAACTTCAAGCTTACTGCAATAACAAAAGCGCAGAGAACAAAACCCCAGCCAGCATGTGGCAAAGAAAACCAGAGCAAATAATTAATAAATGCTGTCATGATGACTGGAACACAACGAGCACACCTTGAAGCACAGTTTCAATGCCATTTTTAAGTCATATTCAAGAAGAGAGCTAGACACAGCTCTCCTGCATGGTAGAGCACAACAGGAGACATTTTCTTTTCAATCCTTCAGTAGCCATAACTCAACAGTAAACAAAAAACTGTCCTTGCAGCAGTTAATTTGCAAAGGAAAGCAAAAAACCAGAGATTCCCTGAGCCTGCCCAGGAAAGCAACCACCAGAAGAAGTCCTGGGGTGCTGCATCCAACATCCTGTGCACAAGGGAAAAAAATTCCCTGAAACAGGCCAGAAGGTTTTGAAGCAGCTGTCAACAGAGATCCTTATTAATTTGGGACTGTGCTGCTGCACAGGGTCATGAAAAGCCTGGCAGAAACCAAATGCAGCTACAGGAATAGAGGTCAACATGAAGAGAAAAGGGGCACTGCATTATGAGCACTCACACAGGCTTCCTGCATCTCCTGCTCACATTCCAGGGTACAGGTTTTACATGGACTCCTTGTGCTCCTGCACTACACCACAGCAGTTATTATCACATAAACCCCCTTCAAGGCATGGTAATGCAAATAACTGCAGGTTTGCCAGAGAAGAATTGGCATCAGTGACATCCAAAACATGGCAAAGCATTACAAAGATGGCAAAGGTATATATTACATATATTAAATGTAATATAATGGACCCTTGTCTTTATACAATTAACAATTTTTTCCCAGAAACATTTACTCCTATGCATTGATGCATACTGACTGTAACTGAGCTGCTATTTTAAGAGCAGTAAGAATTAGTCACATTGGAACTACAAAATTATCAAATTTCATGCCTAAGGAAGGCATGAAAACAAAAATTTAAGGCCGAAGTGCAGCCCAGCATTATTATACTCCTGGCACAGACTATACACAAAGGGTCTGCAAATGTTATATTGCTGGGCCTTGAATTTATGTGCTCCTCAGCCTCCCAAACAATCCTTGCAATTTTTGCCTGTTCTCCTCTTTAGTACCTCCATACAGCCACTGAGAGATAACCTTATTTAAAACCTTACACTTCTTCCACTGCCTGCAGACTGAAGAAATCCCAATTCCCCTGTGAACCAAGCACACACGTCTGTTCTCAAACACCAACCTCTGTCCCTTCTACAGGAACAGTCCCGGCCTGTTTCCATATTTAAGTCACAACAAAACCAACAGCCATGGCACAAGGCTAATATGGCATCTCCAGATTAGGGAAACTTCATTTTCATTCCCTGAGCTGGGTATGGCAGCACATGGTGAAATACTACGGACCTCCCAGGACTACAGCGGTGCCTGAAAATGGTCAGTCAGGACCCACTCTTTTTAATTTCTTAATTAGTTTCGTGCTGAATGAGCACTGCAGGTACAACCAGTGCTTTTGCTGCAGAACACAGTGCTGGACCAGCCCACTCTGCCTTGTACTTGGACTCCAGAGATGCTTCCAACATTAGAAGCAGGTTACTTTCTTTGTCTCAGCCAAATGAAAACGAGTGGAAAGGTTTCACAGGTTTAAAAATGAAATGTTACACTATCCCCTTCCAGCTGACAAAGATAGTAGCAGAACGTGTCACCAACTGTGCCACAAAGACATCATCTTTTGCATTCTGGTACCAAAACACTGAAACAGAGAAACAAGTGAGGCTGACAACTACTCACCAGGCAATTAAAATAACACAACAGGATAGCTGTGATCACTCCTTGCCAGAGCACTCAACCTCCACATTACTTATATGATTTATTCACCATAAAATCCAAGTTACAGCTCTACAATGCCTAAACCAATATTAAGGACTTCGGATCAAGTTTTTTCTATATTCACTAAGTATATGAAAATACTTATGGCAGAACACTTTTAGCTGATCTAACACAATTCATTCACATCACGTAGGATCCTTCCTGCATGATTCCAGCAGAAACTGAGTTGAATTCCAGAAGCCCTTCTGCCTTCAGAATAAGGTCTTTAATTGCTCTCTGTGAATCTGTGCCACCAGAATATAGATATACAACAGCTGATTCACTTGTTTTGCTTTTTAACTGGTGGATAATTGATTTCTGCTATATTTGTACTAAAGTTGCATCATTAATAATTTCTAATACAGTCCTTCTAGACTTGCATGTTTGATCAAGGCAATAAAATCCAATGTAGCTCTATAGACAATGGTCAAACCCAAATTAACACATCTGTTTTCTGCGTAAGAAAGTAACGTTTCATTTTGTGACCCATTTGTTACTCAAACTTTGAGAACCACTGAATGATGTCTGTACATACAACTCTTACATTCTTTTCCTACCTTACTGAGGTTAGCATTCAAGATGGGAAGTCATAAAACTGCTGTCTACTGCAAAAACATCCACACTGTTCTGCTTTCTTGCTATCAAAAAAGGCTGCAATTTCTACTAGTGTTGGATTTTTAGCATAAGCACTGAGACAATACAACAAAATTCAGCTTCCATTCAGAAAAGCCAAACAAGCAAAGAAAATTAATCTGTCCATTATGAAAGCAATTAGTAGGATACTTGTTTTTTACAAACTAACTCAGAACTGTCTGAGTGAAACAGGACTATAAAAGGAAAGCAGTGTAATGGCACCAGCAGCTCCGTTAGGGTTTTTGTTGGGGCACTGAACCACAGTCCCTCACTGATACATTCAGACACACTCAGGGACCCTCAGGCAGGAGGGCACACAAACTTCCATTCTTTCAGAAACGGGGGGAAAAGAGCTGAAGAAAGGCAGGGTACCTTTGTGATGAGGATCCTGTACTTCTCCACGAGGTGGTCGTTGTTGTGACACCCTGCCAGCAGCTGCCACACCTCGCCCCGCAGCGCCTCGGGGACCCCGCTCCGCACCAGCGCCGACAGCGTCTTGGGCCGCACGCTCAGGTTCAGGTGCCTGCAGCAGGGAGGGCTCAGTTACTGCACCCCACAGCACCAGACAGACACAAAACACTCTGGGGAACACCACACGTGGCACATGGCAGGACTGCAAGGCAGTCCAGATGTCGCCAGAGTAACTGAAATTCAAGTTATGAAAAATAAATGAAGTTTGGAGAACTACTTCCCTATTTTCTTGATTCCCATTAAATTTAAATATTATACATATAAAAAATATTCAACAGACCTAAACATTCCATCAAATACTAGAACTGGAGGACAGAGGTCACAATATGTAAATTCCAAGTTCAAACTACCCCAAAACGAGCAGTTTGCAGAAGCCTGCACTGCTCAGCTGCCCACAGCCCAGCAGGCAGGTGACCTTCTCGGGGAGGGAGGGACAGACGAGTCAGACAGAGCTCTAAAAAATCACCTCTCACAGTTATCTAACTGCATCCCTGCATTAGAGCAGCCTCCACTGCACCAGCCAGCCCCAACTGAACAGCTCCTTCCAGCGAGACCACTGACAGCTCATAAATTACAGCACTGCAAGTTGTAAAAACTAAACCTACATATAATTTATGCAGTTACAGCAAGTTAAGCTGAACAGCTCATTTGTGGCTTATATATAAAAATCCCCAAAAGGCACAGGCCTTAAATCATAGAAATTACCATTTTCCTGCAGTTACTTAAAAACAAACTTCTGGATAAAATGATCAAGAGAACTGACAGACAAAGCCAGGCAGAAAAATGAACTTGTGTCATGTCAATTGCATTATATTCTTAATAAACTGGCATTTATTAATGTTTGTAACAGTCTAACAGATATGTGGACGATAATTTTACACAGACGGGGACTCCCTATTTCCTTTTTCCAGTCTACAGTGTTCTGACACAATCACCTAGAGACTAACTATGCAGACATTTTAAATCAGTATTTACTGCAGGGAACCCAGGACCATCATGTCCTTCACTGTGCTTTCTCTAAAAGAAATCAACTAAAAATTTATATAGTAGTTACATTTACATCAATATATAGTCATACCTATAGACATTATAGAACATTTACTATGATTTTATAATATGTAAGTATATTTATGTAAAATACTTCCTATATACAAAATGCTCAATGTTTTCATAAAGGCCTATAAAACTGCTGTGCCTTAATCTCACATCAGAGGAAGTACCACAGTAGTTCCAATGAATACAGTCATGAAGGCTGTAGACTAAAAGCTACACACCATTGGATTCTTCCAAACTATTTTAAAATGAGAAAATTTTGTGACTCAGCAGTTATGAAACATCAGCCAAATATTCTTCAGCATCACAAAATACCAAATATTTAATTACTATACAAATCTAATTACACAATTCCAAAAAACTAGCATGAAACTACCTGAAGTCTGATTTTTATGATTTTCAATCCTCTTATGTTAAAAGCTGGAGGATCATTGCTTCCAAATACACGTTTTTAGTTAAGAAGGAAAGCCCTTTAACACATATTAAAGTTGTTGCCAGCATTAGCACAGAAGCATTTCATATCCTCTTAGAGCTGCCAAAACATTTCCAATGGGAGTCAGGTGGCTTAATTATCTCTGAGACCTTGGAAGAACTACAAAAAAAATTCAAGTTGAAAGAAACTTTCTCACAGCAGCAGATGCACAGAGCTCACCTGGAAAAGATGCTTCTCCAAAACTAGGAGAGGGAACAAGGATCATGTATCATTTTACCACAGCCTTCCCCTCTTACAAATGTGTCCATTTGGTGCAAAACCAAACTGAAAGGAAAACTACTTATTCAAATAACCAATAATTGCAGAAAATACTACATAGTTATAATCTTAATTTAAAGAGATTCCTGGCTAAGAGGTCACATCAATGTTTTTCTCATCTAAACTGCATGCCTGACTCCAGTCTCTGCTGTCCTGCTCCTTACACCCAATACTCCACGCAACCCTTGACTTGCTGCACAGCCCTCGCCCTGGCTCTCACTGACTTTAAAGAAGCAAAAAGCCACAATTAAAGCCAGAGTCAAAATGAAACCTGTCTGAGCTCAATCTCATGCTGCCCATCATCCCACTTTGTGGGGAAAAAATAAAACCTAACACAACTCTAGAATTTTGCAACCATCAGCATCACTTTGGAACTGCTCAGGCTACTTCAAGATGAATAAAAGATCCCTCATCAGAGGATGGTGTTGCATTAGCAATTGGACTGTCAAGACACTCTCTTTGTACACTGACATTTTCCAGGGAAAAAACAGCAGAGCTCGTGTACTTCCTTCTTGGCAGGCTCTGGAGCCTTCCTTTAGATAAGGGAGGAAAAACATCTTCTCTATCCAAGTCCAAATCTCCCATATTCTTAAACTACAGTCACTATGACAGCTGCAGGAAAAATTGGCTGTGAACCCAGCCAGAATTACAAAGAGGAATGGCAGTGATCTGTGCAAAATAAAGACAAAGCAAGAGCTGCATTTCCTTTGTGCTACTTAGTTTAGGTTTTCCTTTAACAAAATCCCAAGCAACCTGAAGATACGGAGAACACTCATTTCAAGACAGAACGAACTAAAGACACAGCATAAATGAATTTCTATACATTAAGCATGCACTCAATAATTAAAATATTTAGAACACCCTTTAAAGAAATCAGAAAACATTATGCCAGAGAATAAGGGGTGTTGTGGGGATGGATAGAGAGCTAAATCCGTACTACTCATATCAAATGGCCTCTGGAAATAAAAACTCCAAGCAGGAGGAGCAAACAGAATGAGAATATTCAGAATTGTAATTTTCAGAATGTGATTTTGCCACTTACCACTTGGACAGCAGCTCTCCCCATGTCTCAAGAATTTTTTCTGCACACTCTTTGGAAACATCTCCAGAACCACTTAAGAGCGGTTCATCATTGTCTGCCAAGAGAAAAGAAGGGACACTTCAGCCAAGGCCACATGGAAGGCCAGCAGGAAAAGTGGAAAAGCAGAAACCCAAGTTATCCCCATTTCAGCTCGGAGCTGCAAGGCCAGATGTTTCTATACTCAGAAGTGGTCCACGGTTTGGTTTAAAAGAATTTTTTTAAAAGCAGAAAAAAGTTCTTGAAAATGCATTAAGTTTCCAGCTGGGCAGGTCCTGGTACAGTTTCATGTCTCACAGATGTCTGACTCTCCACTAAAACACTGCCTGCTGACACTTCAAATAACACCAGTTTCTCCTTTCTGCTCTCAAATCTGTTCACAGCTGCTCAGGAAGGGGCAGAAGCTATGTGATAATCCCCAGTTTTTAGGAGCCCTTTATCACGTTGTCCCAAATGCACCACACAGGAGGCCTGGGCAGACAAAAGCAGGGACACTGAAGTGCCAGAGGAGGGAGAGGCTGACCAGGAACGCCGGGACACTGAGTATTGAATCTTGCAGTGTTCCAGCAAGAAAGAACACATCAGGCTGGCAGATTCTGTCTGGAAAGAATCCTACATCTTTTACACCCATGTTATTTACCAACTGCCCTTTCTCAAAGTCCACAAAGCACAGGAGCTTCTTACCTTCCTCTTCATCATCCTCTGGAGGAGATGGGATCATGGAGCCCTGCGACCCCGACTGGGGCAGGCGGAGAGAGGGGCTGGCTGTGGTTTTCCTTCTCTCCCTCTCAGACTCACTCTCCAGGCACACAACCTCATACAACGTGTCCGAGTTGTTCTTCCTGTCCTTTTGCTTGATCTAGGAAACAAGTTTCATTTCACTGAGGCAGCTACACAAATGCCAGATCACCTCCGAGGGCTCTGCCTTCTCTTTCTGGAACAGCAGAGCTGAGGAACAACTTCCACCCCATTCTACAGTGAGGAATGCTCACACCTGGAACACACTTAATGCAAGGCTGTCAGTGCTTCTGATGCCCTGAAATGTGCTGGGACCATGCTGCACCCAGAGGCACAAAGTGTCTGTCACAGGCAGAAGTGTCACTGGGACCTCCACAGGGAGCCCATCTTTCCAACCATAAATGGACTGGACACAAATGCACTGATTTTTAAAGCTATAAATGCATCTGTGGTTAAGAGATGAAGGTTCCTCAATATGAAACAACTTTGCCTTTATTTAAACAGTAGTGGAAAATTGAAGGCAAAACCTTTAAAATTATGTCAAGTTACTCTTTAAAGAGAATTTATAAAACGAGTTAAAATAGAAAAGATTTCTGGGGATACTGATGGTGGAAAAAGTAGTCTTAAAAATTTTGTTCATATTTATTTGAACAAGATGAGAGGAGCTTTAAGGTCCCTTCCAAACCAAACCAGTCTGGGATTCCATGATTTTCTCACCATGGCAATTGTCTTCAGCAAAGCTTCTAACTCTGTGTGTACATTGCTGCAGGAACACAAATTGCTGAGTCCCAAAGTCTACTCTGTGGCCCTGTTTCTCCTTAATATTCAATGTTTTAGTACCTTCCTTTCCTTTAAAGGAATTTTTGTGAAGTGGTGCTAAAATTTTAATACATTTTAAGGACATAGAATTATTTTCCTAAATGAATAAAAATAGAGAGCAGAAAAGAGAAGGTGAAGAAAAGAGAGAAATAAGATTTATAATTATACTCTACACTAAGCTCCCAGTGTTCAATTTTATCCCTTGGAGCATTAAAAACGAAGAGAAATGCATCAAAACTAAAAATGACTAAATCACTGAATGTAATCGGAGCAAATAAAACCCCTCTGCTTTCACCGTTTCCGAATAAAGAAACGCTGCCAAAGTAAGATAAGCCAACTCTACACAGCTGTATTTTTAATAGGCTAATCATGACTCCACAGAAACAGGTTTCCCTTCCAGGCTTATCAGGCAGTACATTCTATATTTGTTGCTTCCACTACGAGTTTTGATAATCTTCCATTAGTAAACACTGGAAGCTGGATAACCTGACAGTGTCTGTGGAAAAAGAGAACTGGCCAAGATAAGTCACAATGCCTGTGAAGTTGGTAAGACAAAAGACACAGAATTAGCTCAGTAAGATAAGCTTCTTTTAAAATGCCAAACAGAAAAGGCACCTTTTGGAGGCTGTAGAATATTTATAGCCCAACAACCTCTACTGTTCAACATCTCCATGTTCCACCTCAAAAATATTCTAAATAAAAAGGCTGCGCTCATCCATGAAGAATTTGTCCACCTGAAATTTTGAAGGAAAGGGGTTTTTTAACATAGAAAAAGAATTTTTGGTGAACTTCATCTTTGTTACTACCTAGATGCCATTCTCTGTTAGCACTTAAAGACAAGTGTAAAAAGAATGAAAAGCCTCTTGCTTAACTCAAAACCTCTTTAAATAAGAAAACTTATCAAGAAATCAGGACTCCAACACTGCTTTCTCTTTGGGCTGAACCCAGAATTACTAAGCCTTGAGAGAGCACATAGATCCACATTGTTATTTGCTTTTATACATTTCCATTTCTTTAAACAGAACTTTCATTTCAGAACAATAATTTCTAGAACAGAAGAACAGCAGCTACTTCATGTACATGATCTCTTTAGTGACTTGGACCTTCAACTTACCAGCCTTATTTTGAGACTAAGTTATTGCCTTGTACTCTTATTATGAATATCCTGAACAGAAATAATCCTTCCATTTTTAGTAGATGGGTAAAAAAGTAAGTTGGAAAAAACAGTAAAATTTTTTAACAAGTACTAGGGATTTTTCGTGGTTGCTTGGATTTTTCTCCCCCAGGACAAACTTGGGGTATGTGTGAAATCTGTTTCCAACCATGCAGAAGGGGAAAATAGACTTTGACAAAAAATAATTTCCTGTGGAATTTCATATGGATATTTGCTCATTAAAAAAAAAAAAATTAAAAGAAATGTTACATTTGTGTGATAAAATAAATTTAGTGATTTATCAGATACCATGTCACCGGGATTAGAGTAAGGACCTCTTTTTTCTCTTAACCCTTAATTTTACACAATTACCCCTCTGTTATGTCAGCAAGTCTCAGCACAGCCCCAGTTTGCAGATAAATCCTCTGTTCCTTTTCTTGCTGTGGTCTGGCTCGAAAATCCATAAGCCTCTCTATAACTTCGCAGACTCATCAAAGCTATCAAAAAAGCTATTTCAGGCTCTTTATGGGAACTGCAGATAGCCAGCAACAATCAGCATCATAAGGGGCAGCTTCTCTAAAAGTGAAGTGCATTTATTTTACCTCTTTGATTCAGGAGGAAAATGTTGCATTATGAACGTTATATTAGTAAAGGTTTTAGCAATCCTAGGGAGAAACAGCCTATTAACTGTCAATTTTATTCCTTTATTTTTTAATGCATTACCTGTTTCAATTTTAAGAAAAAGTTTTCAGTTGAGCTCCGTTTGCTGAAGGGCCAGAACAACCTCTCATTAGGTGAGCAAACTCTGACCTTGGTCTCCAGAATGAATCGAACAGGTTCCTGCACCTCAGTTATCACCAAATCCACAGCAGTGGTCATGAACAACACTTTATCTAGAGAGAGAAAAAGAAGCCATAGTATGAAAAGAAATAGTTCAAAGAAAATATTCCATAACCCCTTTCCCAGTAACATGGAAGAACAAAGGGAACTTTCCTTTTCAGAACCGATTTTCCCCCTAATTTAACATCTCAAAACCCTAGAAGTTGCAAAATAGGGAAATCAGATCACTCTGCACTATCCACTAGAGAGAAAGGAAACTGCAGCCTTCAAGCCAAGAAAAAGATCTTGTTAAAGAGAATAAAAATTCTGCTTTTTCAAATCCCACTGAAATGTATCCAAACCCTTCATTAAACATTATAGAGAATCTGTGCACTTAACTGCACAGTGCAGATCTCCTGCCATCCAGCCTAATTACACTTCAATTCTTTTTTGGCTTTAGAAGTTACTTAAGTGTTTAATACCATGATATTAAAGGCATTTAAGACCATCTCAGCTGTGACATTCCAAAAATTGACTACACACTCTGATGCTCCAAAAGGAGGCAACAGGGCTCAGTGACCTGTGAGATCTCTCTGGCAGGGAATGATAAATGGTGTCCTTCAGGCAGGATGGCATTCACTCCAGCACCAGGCTGTGCCCAGCAGCTGACTTTTATGACTTTGCCCAGTCAATTCCCATTAACTTCCCAACCTCTGGCACGCAACAGTGACAAGAGATTGAAAAGATGATAATTCAGCTGACATCTTAAAAGAAGTAATGATCTCTTTCAGGACTCGAGAGATCAATGCAATATCAGCTATTTTTGGATGATAGTTGGGAGTGGTTTACTTTCATTTTCACAGGTCTAAGAACCCTCCTGTTTAATTATAAACTTGGGTTCAGAAAAATCTGAACTGACCGCAAGACATTGAGCAAAGTAAATACCTGCAAAAGTCATTTAGTGCAATTCTCAATGAGATTCTTAAAAAGCTCCAGTGGTGCACAGAGCACCTGCAACCCGTCCCACACCTGCAGAGCCTGCTACTAGGACACAGTTCCTACAAGGTATTACTGAACACAGTTTGCTTTTAGCTGCCTTCTTTTAAAAAAATTTTATGTGGCATTTAGCACCTCACTTTCTGAGAACATACCCCATCCTGTGAAAGTCTTTTGTGGGATTCATCTGAAGGGAAAAGATAATTGATGCAATGCCCACTACAGAAGTAATTTCCCTGTCTAGGGATAACACCTGGCAACATTCATACCTTTTGGTGTTTCTTCATTTACAAACTGGAAGTGTGGAGACTTTTGATTCCAGCTCCCAGTGATCACATATGATTTCCCATCAGAACTTTTACCCATGGACTCCTGGAAACAAGGTAAGTTCATGTGTTTTTATTTAAATTTAAGAAACCCCTACATTATGTAGCCCATAAAAGAGCTATTGCTCTGGCAAGGGAAGGGCAAGTCCATGTGACAGAGTCTGTAGCAGAGATCCTCTCTAAATGAAATAACAGAGTTCCCCTGCAATCCTTGGTCTCCATGCTGGTAACACAGAAAGACCAATTAATACTAATTGTTCTATATGTATATGGCAATAGCTTTGGAGGTGGCCATTTGACAGCAACTTTCAGCTCACAGAGGTGTAGGTGAGATCCCAGCCAGTAACGTTATTCAGTCGTTAAGAACCAAGTCAGTCTTTTATCTAATGGCCAGCTTGTCTGTCTTCCCAACAACCTTACTTTCTGGGGAATCCAAAGCCTGGTAAAAAGCAAAATTATTCACGTAGTATTAAACCTGTTTGAGTACTCACTATGTACTGCATAAATACTAGCAAATCTGTTGTCACTTCACACTTGTGAAGTCAAGAGATCGCTATCATGACTTTATAGAGAAAAGTGAGTCATAAGAACAAAGCACCCTCTGGTTCTCAGTGTCACATTTGAAGCCTCTCAGGCCTCGATTCTCACAGTGATAACTATGCTGTAAAACTTCCCATGTTCAAAGCACAGTGCTTTAATATTCAGCATGTCTAAAAATAAGGTTCCATGTTTCTTATTTCAGGCCCCTGAATGAGAACAGTCATGACTGACTGTAAAATTGGGCAAGTCCCTTGACCAAGCACCAGGTCACGTTCTGACTGAGCAGCAGAGGCAGGGTCAACTCAACTGACCAGAGCCTCACCCTCAACAGTGGAGCCTACAGCACCAATTCCCATCAACAACAGATGTGTCTGAGTCTTTTCTGTCTATCCCAGGATCACGCACAACCATCATCAAAATTACGACTGGATTTTGTTAAGAAAGATCCTTACCAAGTCCAAAAGGTGCATGTCGCCACTCCGAACGTCTTTCCCACGGCTGAGGAGAAGGCCAAAACATCTGCAAAGCCAGGCAAAAAAACATTGAACTGCAAAAGTCAGACATGCTCATAAACAAACCATTAACATTTCTTATCTAAGTATTTGCTGTCATACACCACAAACAGCCCATGAATCCACTGGCAAATATCAACAAACTTTGACATTTGAAAGCAGCATCAAGCATGTCCAGCTAAACAATGTCAAACCAATATCAAAAATGTCGAGCAAGATTTCGGAAGCATATTTAGAATATGGATTTACAATATGGTTTTACTCCACTTACAGCAGCCTGGAAATTGTTCCATTACCTTTGTTTTAAAGAACAGTGTAATAAAGTCACTGCTAACAAGAGTTCCTTATACCACAGCTACACTTGGCCTGAAGGTTTCTGCCCTTCCTTTGGTGGCTTTTTTTAAGACATATTTGCATAGAATTTACCCTTCAGTAGAGACAAAGATCTGACGAAGCACAAGGACTTCATTTATGATTTCATTTTGGCCTTTTCACAAGACTTTTGGCCCACACAGGTATGTCCCACTTCATTCTCTGGTTTACCACACTCAAGAGAAGTGTGGCACTAAATCACACAAATGGAGCAGCCACAGAACAATTACTAACCCACTCCCTCAGAGGCAAAATACAAACATTAAACAGATAAAGGATCTTGTAAAAATTGATGAAATTACCTTTCAATAGCAAGCTCTTTATTCGTTGTCTGCTGCACATAAATCACTATCTTCTTATCAATCCCTTGGCGGAGTTTGAAGCATTGCCTGTCCTTGTCTTTGGGAACTGCACTGTTATTCATCAGGAAAGGAAAAAGAAGTCTCAGGGGATCATTTATCTGCATTTGTTGCATATAGCAAACCCAGATCAGACACTGGTGCAGCTCCTTATACCAAACCACTCAAGACCTTTCTTCCTTGCATGCTGCCATCAGTAACATCAAAGAAACGACAACAGATTTAGGTGAAAACCAAGGACAGAGTTTACAAAATAAAAACTGTGGGCTTATACTGTGGGGGTCAGTATTGTGACACTTCCAGCAGCATTTCAACAGTTTCTAAATATTGATTTCCCCATGTAACACACTGTATTACCAATAAGAAACTGCATTTTGCTTGCTCTCACAAGGGATGTGACTGCTGGGGCACATGACACCAACCCGCCAAGGAGTGACCAACCCTTAGACTATTTCCCTTCTTTTTTCATAGGAGAGGCCCTTCTAAATGCTGCAAAAAGGGAAAAACCTAAAACTACACTTCAGTGCCAATACACACACTGAAGTTTCAGCATCAGTACTCCCAGCAGCACAGTCACAATGATGCACTTTCAGCTTCAGCAGCAATTTTGCTGAGCACAACTTCAAAGGCATTGCAAAGGACTTAAAGACAATAGCAAAAAAACAAAATAGAAAAACCACACTGCAGGTAGCACCACGTGCAGTTCAACGAGCAAAATTACGTAGTCCAGAGGGTCATCACTGTATTACTTCCCAAAAATATTTCTGTCTGGGATTCATTTAAACTAGAACAGGAAACTGTCACGACGGGAATTTTGGGACCACCTCAGCCTCACACTCCCTATTCACTCAGTCACTTTCCAACAGAACCATATGCTGCATGAAAGAAGAATCTCTACCTGAAATAACCTTTCCCATCATCTTCTTTGATTTCCAGGGACACGGAGAAGGTGAAGATGTCGCTGTCTGGAGTCTGGGGGGTGGCAGTGGCTGAGAGCGGGGTCTGTTTGGCGGAGCGTCGGAAGGCAGTGGCAAAGCTGTACAGGATTCGGCTCACCTGCAGCCAGAGGGCAAAACATCAGCTGAAACCCACCTGGATTTTCACTAATTCACATTGAATTGTACCCATGTTATTCTGCTTTAGCATCTAATTAACTGTTTTTCTACACTTCTTAGGATAAACTGTTAACAGTGCACTCATCCCATAACTAAGGTTTGTATAATTATCTTAACTCGGAGTAGAAAAAAGCCAAAATGGATGAATTACATTACTTCTAAAGCGCCTAAAATACTTCACTTTAATTTCAGTAATAACATTTACATAATTATCACTTGACAAAAAACTTGCACTTACAGCCTCTTGGATTTCACATCGGAAGACATGAATCCTGAAGAGTTCTGCATTGTAGTGGCTTTCAGTGAAAGCAAAGCAATCACTTTCAGGGGTCCCATCATGCCCTCGTACACAGAAAAGGATTTTATAGATTGGATAATTTGCTATTTCTGTGTTTGTCTGAGGATCTAAAAGTCTGTTAAAATAGAGAGAGGGGAAAAAAAGCAAGCTTGCACCTTAAGAAGAATTATTTCAGCCACACATTAACTTGCAAGCTTTAACAACTTCATACCTACTAGAGAAAGTACACCACAAAAACTAGCTCCTGACTGTCATTTACCGCAAAGCCTGACCACAATAATGATGCTTAAATTGAACAGCACAAAAAAGTACAATGCCACAGACATTTCCACCAATAACTTCCCCAAGGCTTTCAGGGATTAGTCTTCAGAAAGTTACACTAATATTTGGCAGTGGACAGACTCACCCCTGCTAAGCCTCATGTATCAGACATTTACAAACTACTTTGCAGGCTATTTTCAAAGTGTTCGTCAATAACCAATCCCACTACGGCTCTGGGGACAGCTTGGATTATCACAGGACTTCTTGGTAGAGTGTTTGGTAAACAAATTCAAAGGATCACTTTTCACAGATGTCTACAAAACCCACTTCTCCCCCTAAACAAAACCCAAGCTGCTCGAGTCTCCTGCCAGGTAAACCATCAGCGTGTTTGCTTTCCAAAGGAGCTGAGATGAAATGCAGAGCCACAGAGCAGCAGCCCCGTACCTGACAGTCCCTTCCGAGACGTTGGGCACCGACAGGGTGACGTCCAGCGAGATCTGGCACTGGCCGCGGAGGATGGACATCATGCGCAGCGCCTCCACCTCGCTGCGCGGCGCGTTCACCGAGGCACAGCCCAGGTACGTCAGCTTGCTGAACACCACGCTGTCCTCGTCCGTCACCGGCGTGAACGGGCTCAGGTCCTCACAGCCTGCAGCGAGACACGAGCGCAGAAACAAGGCAAGGCACGTGAAGTGTCAGACACTTACTCACCACCGGACAAAAGACAAAAGAGGCTAAGAACAGAAAAGTCAGGCCTGGCCAGAATACTACAGGAAAGCACTGCACTAATATTTTATACAGCCTGGCAAGTAAGCGTAATAATCGTGCACATATCTCAAGGCTGGTACAGCAGTGTTCTCAGAAGAGAGGACAGTTCAGCAGGTCTTGCATCACATACATAACCTGGAATTCACTGCACTAAGTGATTATAATGTGAGACACGGGGAAAGGCTGGTGGCCACACCTGTGCCTAAATTCTCTTCACTTTCCCCACAAAAAACAAGCTCATAAGCTTTTTTCCCCATAAAAAACAATCTACCAGGCATTCCCCCCCTTATTTTTCCTAACCTCCTTGGGATGGTTTCACTGGTAAGCTCATTTCTGGTTTCTGGAGTCCTGCCACCGACACTGGGTTAATGGTAGAGGATGCTGAAGCTTCAAGGACAACAGGTTCTTCCCCATCTCCATCAGTTCTAACTTCTTCTCCATGGTCCCGGTCACTGGACTGATCTTCCATGGGTGGATCCATCAGCACGTCTTCCAGCTCCCGCCGCAGCTGCTGTTCGCTTCCATTCCCCACAATCTATGAGCCACAGAGTCGGGACACAAAAAAAAAAAAAGAAAAAGAAAAGACTGTTCAAACAACAAAAAACACCCCTCAGGCACAGGGTCATTCATACGGCTTTTTATTTACCAGCCAAAGCAGCAGTTAATAAATTTAGCCCAGTTACAACCACAAACACAAACTGCAGTGTGCAAATGCTCACCTCCATGGATTATACCCTCCCTGCCTTAACAAATCTACAAGCTCAAAGCAGGCATTTTCTAGCACTGGAAAAAGCAAGGAGATTACTTTCAAACTCGTCTTTAATCACCAACTACAAAGACCAGCTTATGACAGAGAAACTTACAGATGCTCACAGTATGGGCTATAACAATTCTCAGATTAGTACCAGAAAGGGGCAAATATAATTAAATATGTTACGTGGTGCATGGGCAAGACAGCAAGGCTTCACAGGAAGAGAAGCATCTGGAACAAGATTATGCCGTCATGCTGAGGAGAAGTAACAGCATTGCTTTGTTTCCTAATGCTCAGCTGCAGCCTGACTTTGAGCTCATTGAAGTCAACATGAAAGCATGAAGCAACCTCAACAGAGTGAAATAAGGTCCTGAAGTGCAAAGGGAACAAAGGTGTTCATTTCAGGAAACTCTCAGATACTGCTTCCAAGGAAACTCTTTGTCCATTCCTCTGCAATTAACAGAGAAGTGACCAAGTTTTTACAGAGTATTTACCAGATGCCATCAGCAAAAGGTATTTGCTTCCAACACTTCAACTGCTGCTGGTTACTACTGCTGACACCAAAACTCAACCCTAGCAGCACCTCCATATCCTTACCTCTGCAAACTCACTGACTGAAGATGCTACACACCAGCTAATAAAACTCAAATTACGCAACTACCCCAAAAAGTAATAATCTAGTGACTGTTTTGCTACAGAATCTAAACAACAACAAGAAGAGACATTTATGCTCTTGAGAGTCATGCAAACAGAACGTCACTTTTTGTACAGATTAAAACACACTCCTGTGCTGTGATCAGCTGCCAGGAGCAGGACTGGGTAACTGCCTTACTCAGCTGTACACCCACAGAAGCATCTGTAACCTGTAACTAGTTACAGAAATCCACAGATTTCCATTTTCCTCCCAACAATTTTAGTATTAATTTGCGTGATTCATTGCAGAAACAATGAAAAATCTTGCACAAGCATGGGGTCATCAAAGGCAGAGACTTTTAAGCATCAAGTTTATTATTCAGGTCTTTGCAGGCATTCATCAGAAAGATGATGATGATGGAAGATGCACCATGCTACTTTACTGTATGGAGTTTATATGTTTTGCAACAAAATATAATTAATTAATTATAACATCCTGTCAGCCTCTTTAAAGGCTATATATTACAAAATACAGAGTAACTTCTAGTTTACAGGATCTGTTCTCTACAAAACCTGAAGTTAAAATTCATTCTGGTAAAAAACTGCATCTGATATACTTTTCCTCACAGTCAACAGACTTTGGTTTGGGAAAGGAAGGTGAAAAATTCATATCCAGTGATAACTAATGTTGTAATGGTATTAATATAAAATGCACACAAAAAATGTTCTATCAAGATTAAAAGCAAAAAAAAAATCTGAACAGTGATCTATTGTATTTGGTAAAATAACCAGTACGAATAACATATCTAGATACTGCCGTATAAAACATGATCTTGAAATGGAAATTTCCTAAAAATAGTAGTGACAGGTGAAACACAAATTCAAATTGTTTACAGAAAACAGGCATGTAAAAATAAAAACCCCATCTCATAGATAGTCTAAAACATCATCATCAAAACCCTCATTTAAAAAGAAGTTTAAACTAATTTCTCCAAGAAAGCTTTCCTTCTCAGCCCTCAAAAAGAATTTTAAAAGGCACAGTAAGCACACTTTTGGATGAGAAGCCCTGCTGTTCTCATAGCCCCAAAAATCAAGTGCAACAAACCAGCTGCCTGCAAACTGAGGCCTAAAACACAAACCAAGGTTAACTTCACGTCAACCAAAGTCTCTTAGGCAACCATCTGAATTCCCCACATCATGGGAACAGGGCACAGAAAGGTGTAAACATGCTTGAAACCTTGCTGCAGCCCAAAAACCAGAGCCGGCCTGACAGCGTGGGGCAGAACCAAGGGCAGAAGGGAACAATAAACAGGTGCACCTGATAAATGCTTGAGGCCGAGCAAAGAAACCATTGCCCTAATCATGGCTTTCTCCATTTCTCACAAAACTGAAAACTAATTTTACTTAACCTTTTACTAGGAGGTAGCAGACTTCCCTTAGCACAGCAGGGGATTTATCAGAACTGTGATTTATTCCCTTCTCCTGACGCATGTGCTGCCGGCCTCTGCTGGGAGAGGTCTTGCTGTGCCGGGGAGTTCGACAACTCCTGCTCTGCAGTGTGCTCCAGGAGCAAAGCTTTCCTAAATCCAGCCCAGCCCTACTGCCAGTGGGCACAAGTAGACACAGCAACAATACTGGAAAGCAGAGACAGCTGGCAAACTGTATTTCTACAAAACATTCACTGACAACCCCTTTTTAAATTGAACCAAGAATTTCAGCACCGACAAAAAGCAAGAACACATCTATGGATTATGACCAACTGAAGAAAAATACGGTTTCTAATTACATTCAAAAGAAATATTTCTCTGTTTGGACTTGAGGAAAAAAAGAAGTGCCAAACAAAAACTTGCAATATCTCACTCAAGAGCAATATTACTTAGAACTACAGCACTACCAGCAAATTAGAATCGAGAGCCTTAGGCCCGATGTACAAATTTCATAGTCTGTCACATTCAGCAAACACAAACCTGAACTTCCAGCACCATCCTCAGACTGTGCTCATTAGCAAAGGAAACATCCTCAAACTGCCTTTCTGAAAAAAACAGAACACCAGAAAGAGACACCTGCTCAAACAAAAACCTGAACTAATATTTTGTTTTCCTTAGACGACACATCAAAGAAAATGGAGTTTGACACTTACAAATTAACTTAGTTTTAAGTACCAAAGCAATTGCTTCTGCCTGAAAAAAAAAAAAAAAATCTCATTTGTTCCTATGAAATACATAACGTCAGTTCTCATGCTGTACTGTTAACGTTAATTTTTCATGCACTGCTGAAACACTTCCAGATATCATGGTGACAACACTTTTAACACACCTCTGACAACCTCCACTACTCCACTTCACTGAAGGGCTATTTGCAAGCTGAGAAAAAAAATACCAAGAACAAAGCCATAGGCTATGGCAGAACGTCTCTTTTCTTGTAGAACAATACCAAAATACTCAAATTTTTGTCTCTAAGAACAGCTAAAAAGTCTTCCCATTTCCTCTGCTAAAAGTTTTCTCCTCCTCAGCTAGAAGGAAGGAGGTTAACAGGAAGGTCCCTCTATGGGAGAAATTAGACTGCACACTGAGTGCTTGTTTAAGGTATAAAATTCCCATTAATCACTCAGATTGCAGCCAATAACCAACAGCACATGCTCTCCATGCCGGAATACTGAAAGGCTCGAGGTGAATCACTTTGTTCAAGGCTTGTGCTCAGTCCTGGCACCAAATTCATAAAGAAGCTTATCTTTAAGACCTGCAAAGCTCTGTGGCATTCAGTGCCAAATCAGGGAACAGCGTAACTTTATTTTACAACTGATGATCAGGAGGCAGCAGAGCTCGTGTTCTTCCTTCCTCATCAAGAGAAACAGCACACCTGCAGCCAGCATTTTATAAACCACTTTGGAAGCAAACAGTGATACAAATAGCTCCCATGTGGAGCAGGAAGTGTTGCAGACTACGGCATTTCACGCCTCCAAATTTTCATTGGGGATAACAGGATGGCACGGAGGATCTGGCTGACAGGGTCTGTCTCCAGGGGTCTCAAACGATGCTTCAGGAGCTGATTACAGGCACTGCCACAGAAGCATTCTCAAGGTAAGCACCACTATGACACTGCTCTGAATTCCTAAGTATTGATGCTGATACTGATCTTGATGCTGCTGCTATTTGCAGCATCGAGAAAGACAAGGGTGAGGCTACAGCCTCACCAGGTTTCACAGATCACCGGGCTCGGTGCTTAAGAAATGTTCACATTTTTTAGACTATTCTATTATGTGAAGTGACATCTTCTGCAAAAATCGTAAAACATAAGTGAACTTTTTTTGCCAGATTAAGCAAAAGACCAGTCTTGAGACTCTTAACTAAACAATTAATTTTAAGTCTTGTGTAAAAGAAAAGAGCCACTATAATGGCATGTCTTGCTCAGGACCCAAAAGGAACACAAGAAAAACAGACAAAGCAGTTGGGAGGTAAAAGCAAGATGAGCAAAAGCATCAAGAAATGTTCAATAAAATCGCTGTTACAACTACTGTAAAGGAAAAGAGGAGCATCCAGTCCAACAGGACTTCTTATCATCTTTAAAGACATAGATGCAGCTGTAGACAGTTTCTTCCAGTGGTGGAATATCTCTTTCCCTCTCCCACAAAGAACACACTAACTCGACTCACTCTTGGGAAGATCCAGTATTCAACACATTAAAGTGATGGAATTTGGAGTGATTACCTTACTCGTGCCACTTCTCTTAAAAACTGCTGAAATACAAACTGGAATGAAAGTTGCCTTAAGTAGTAAAAAAAAAAAAAGTAGAGGGTGACACGGGTCTCTTTTCAGAACAGCACTTTTACAAGTGAGAAGATGTCAGTGCCCTTCCAATTCTCACAAGCCTTTCACACAGAGCTCGTGTTCTCCCATTCAAGTTGTTAGTTATAACTACTCTTCCACGTTTCTTAAAGAGAACATTTCACATTGGGGAAAACTTCAGTGTATCTTTGAATTAACAGATATGGTCAAATCCATGTATGCTAATACTGCTTTCCACCTGAAAGCTGTGATAAAATCACAGTTCCATGTTCTTGACAATCAGTCTGTTTTATCCTAAGCACTTCAGGAAGGAAGACCACTGCAAAGTGGGAAAAACCCCACAGCTAGAGATGGAGAGAGCTCTTACTCAAAAGCTAATTACCACTTCTGACATCAGCAATGAAGAAATTACTGACAGAACTGGTTCCTGAATAAGTTCTCCCTTCTGCCAAGTTTTCCACAATAAAGAAGTCCCTCTTTAAGCTCTCTACGGTTAGTTTGATTTAGAAGAACAGGGAACAAACTCAGGTTATTGATTCTTACCTTCAGTCCTGTTTTTTCATCATCACTACCATTATTTGTAGATGGTGTTTCATCCCCTTGCCTGGAAACCAAGACAAAATCTTCACTGTTAAGAGTGGATACCGAGTCTGAAGAGACACTGATTTTTCCAACAGAAGCCTTGTCATCCATGACTTAAAAAGGAAGTTCGATTCATGAATGAGATTAAATATGTTATAAACTCCTGAAAAACAAAAATCATAAAAATACTTATATAAAACTTCATGCTAAAATGCTCAAACGTTTCTTTTCAGAAACCTGCTGACTAATTATAAAAAGTAACTCATCTGACAGCACAACCAAGCTCCAACTCCTCTCTCAGTGCACACTCACAGTCCTGCCCTCATTTTGCTAAGCAGCACACGCTATTACATCACTGGTTTCCACAGCTCACAAAAGGGAAGTTAATAAATCTCTTTGCAGTATTGCATGGTTATGTCAGGCATCACTTTCTACACATCACACAAAACAGGGCCCTGGAACACACTCTACACTTGCTGACAATTAAGACCAGCACAATAAAATCCATTTACTTCCTTCAGTTTCATACCTGCCTTCACCTATATTAATGCACAAATTACTTTTATCTGTCAGAGCTCACAGTATGCTGCAGACACATTCTTTTCCCCCAAACAAGAGTTTGACCTAACTCTTGATATTTTGTGATAAGGTTGCTCTGAAACCTTGGGACAGAATTTTATGAATCTATGCTGCATCTTCTGTACTATAAGGAGCAATAAAAGCAAAGACTTCCAAGAAGCAGGAAGAACAGCGTAGGCTGGATCAGTACTGAGAGCAGTGCCAACAGAGGATTTTTAAAAGCTGGAACTGGCACTGAGAGGCATTTGAAGAAAGGAACAAAAGGTGAAGTTCAGCTGCACACCTTGAACTCTACGGCACAGATTCCCAGAACCCACAGCTCAAAACAGCCTGCCATGATAAAAACGGGTGATTAAATTTCCCAGAAACCCAAATATACCCTTATCTCAATGGCTCAGGTCTTTACAAACTCCCAAGCATGACCAAATTCAAGTGCTTTTTCAGCCTCAAGTTCTCCCTTCCAACCTGGAAGCACCGTCCCAACCTGGCTTCCAACAGTTCAGCCAAACAACGGAGAGCCCTGGCACAGCCACAGGCACAGCTCATGGCATTCCTGGCTGAACCAGGAACAGTGCACCAGAAATAGCAAAGCCTGCTTTTATTCCTGTCAATGCCCTTCTCCCCACAGCCACCAACACAACATGAAGTCTGCCAGGACGACAGCTTTTAACCCATTGCCAGTCGAGTCACTTCATCGTGCTGGAACATGTTTCAGAGGACAACTGAAGCAGAGTGAAAGAGGAAGAATGGATGTGGTTTGTTCATGAATGACAACACACCTGTGGTTTTTTGGTTTCACTTTCAATACCACGTGTGGTACTTAGATATCCTTTTCAAAAACATTTCAAGATCCACTGACTTTCAGTGGGAATTACTGGCTGGGAAATTCAGGTATTTTGAGAAGTTTTACACACTGTACGTGTCTATCTGGTATTACTCACATGTATCTTAAAGGTAGGCCAGAGTTCTTATTTTTAAAGATGCTTCTGTTTAAAGAATTCATATTAGAACATTTCTATAGAAGTTCCCTTCTGCACCATCTACATAACATACAGATCTCTGAAAATACCTAAATCAAAGATCTTGAAACACAGACTAAAAATACCCCTTTGGCTTTCCTGTTTTCATTCAAACAAAACAAACTCGTCTTCCACACTGACAGTAGGAGTAGAGGAACAGGCTTTGATCACAAACAGCTGCAAAGATCATCCAGGCAAGGATCAATCTAGCACTTCATTTTGGTATAGTGTGTCTGTCTTGAAGTGCTAATTTCACCTATTTCCCAAGTCTTTCAATCCAACACCTCTCACCAACATCACCTTCGATTCAATAACAAGCACCCCGTGCTTTTCCACGCCCCATGTCTGGCAGGGCACGGTGTAAACAAACCCCACGCGGCTCCTGGGGCACGGCTGGCCCAGCCTAACCCCACAGCAGTGTCACAACACTGAATTGCAACACCAGGACGTCCCAAGCAGCCCAGCTGTGCCAGTCTAACAGCGAGCAGCAGTCTCATGAAATTACACAAGACAGGAGAGCACAGGCAAGGGGACAGTGGACCAGGCGACTAAGAGAAGCTTTTGTCAGTGATGTAGCAGTAAGCAAAGCTCAGACACCCAACTGTGCTGGAATCAGCCACAGAGGTTCATTGGATTAATGCTCAAACACTCGAGGTGCAAAAGTAGTCTTCAAATATTAAAACATTGCCTTAAGTTAATCAAAATTTCTATATCCTCACACTTTGCTTTGCATGGATTTAATTTCCTTCATTCCTTGCTATCACTGTGTTCCACATAGATTACCATATGGATCATTTTACCCGAATCAGAAAACTCACAGTGGCAGAATCACCACCAGAAAGCCTCCAAGCCCATTAAAATAAGGGCCAGCCAGAAGGGCACACATCAAAGACCAGCAGAGCAATTACGTGTGGCTTACGGCTGCGTTGGAATCAAACCCCAAGAACAGCAGCAGTGGCAGTGCTCTTTAGTAATACCTGCAACTCATCTCAGACCCAAAGCTTCCTGCTCTCACAGCTCAGGATAAAAGACCTCAGACAAGCACAGAGCTCAAGTTTTGATGTTCCTCAGAAAGCCAATGTCTCATCCCTTACAGGGAAAGAGGCTTTGGTTTGTTTCAGCATAAATAAAACACAAGCTTTTGAATTCAGCAGAGTTTAGCTCATGACACAAAACTACACCACAGTAATGCAGTGTTTGCCTGAAGGTGTCTTTACACCTCCACGGGAGACGGAGTGTCTGGGTAAAACACATACAAAGAGGCAAACTTCTCCCAACCCCTTCCCTTGCTCTTCTGTGTAATCAAATGGCTGTTCTGGCCTCTCCTCACACAACAAACTACTAGAAAGAGCTGCAAAATGAGAAAGTCAACATGGCTGCCTCTTGGGTCACTGCTTTCGATTTTACATAAAATTTTAATTCTCCACGCAACTCCCCTTCACTGCTGTTACACCTTACTTTCTGCTCAAGATAATGTGCAAAGGAGCAGCAGAGACCCCATTCACCATGCTAAAATCTTAAACAACTGGAAAGCAAACCTACCAAAGCTCAGATTAGTTACACAGACTTATAAAATATTTATCTTTTACTTTCCCTCCCTTTCCCAAATATTTGGCACCTGACCTGCAACTTGTGATCAAAGTTTTCCTCCTAAGTTCTGCCAGAATGAATTTAAAAGAGCTTAAAGCAAACAGTATATAGAAAAAAGAAAACCAGAAAACCTTGAATTTTACATTACTGGAAGAGACTGAGGCTTGCATGCCACCTTGAGACAGGTGCAACAAGTGAAGCAAGGCACTCGTAACTATGGCTGGTCTCACTCCATTTCCAAGGAATACCCATTTCCTGGTGTTCAGAACATCCATAACCACACAAAAAGACAGAATGGAAAAATCAATATTTCAGGCATGAACTTCTTGGACGCGAGAGTCAGCAGCAGATGTAGCGCAGAATTTACAGGGTAATACAACACAAAAATAAGTCCTAGGTTTTCAGGGCAGAAAAGAGAGTAAGCATGAGAACAGGTATGCAAACTAGAGAGGAAAAGAGACTTTTTCCCCCCATTCATATCTTTCTCAGCTTTTGCACCTCAGCTCCAGTTCCTAAAGTGATTCCACAAAGCTTCAATACATCTGAGGCAGAATGCACCAGATAAAGAACAATAAACAGCAATATTAACTACATTACTGAAGAACAGCAATTCATTTGCCTTAAAAAGGAAAGTCAGAAAGCTTGGCATGCAAAATAAACTTATATCCTCTAGCCTCTAAAATATGAAACCACTAAATATAGTGTTAAAAAACACGGAAAACAAGAAGGTTACATGCAGAAAAGAGACTCAGGTGGCTGAAATATCTAAATAGAATGTATTTTCTGTTTCTATTCCTCCGGCTCTATGCACAGCTTAACAATAAACCCAGTATGGTTCACTTTAAACACACAAAGTCCTGCTTTCCGAGTGTTCATCATTAGCATCTTAGTGTGGGTGAAGAGTGGAATTTGCGGCAGAGTTCAGAGGCTTCACAGTGCACTTTGCAGAGCTGTGTTATGACAAAGAACCCAGCATCCTGTAAGGCTCTGAGCTCCTACAGCCTTGGACAGCTGTGGGGTTTTGTACCTGTACAACTGACCCAGTGCACACTCGTTGTTTTAAAAGACATTGTGAGTCCTGAAAAAAGTCTGGAAAATGCTCCAGGTCAATGCCTGTGTTTTATCACAGCTCTGGGAAAAAAACCAAACCAGCATACAAGAAATCACTAGCAATCTTTTTTCTTCTCACATATCACACGATTAGTCTGCTTAATCATGTCTGATCTTTACCCACCTTCCCTGCGCAACACATACTCTCAAATGCAACAAGAAGTTCTTGGCACTCAAAATGAAGCAGGACAGCCAGAGGAATACTGCATGTGAAAATACAGATTTAGGATGACTAAACAGTAATTAATAAAAAATAACAACTATAAGTCTAACTTTTCATTTTACAACACACTGACAGCCACAGATGTTCCCACTAATTTCAAGAGCCAGAAAGAAAACAGATATTATTTGGAGATAATGGTGTCTGTAATTCCACCCCTCTCCTCACAGATCTCAAGAAGATGAGTGAATCATGAAACACTGTATGCAAAACCAAGCATCAGACAAAACACAAGAGTTAAGCTAATGCAATCTTTGCTAACAATCTTTAACAGGTTGACAGCTATTGCCAACATAATTTTGCTTTCATTCTTAATTTGAACTATCTGCTCAGAGGACAAAACTCTAATTTTAAGCTCTTGTAATGAGTAAATTCCCCAACCCAGAAACAAGCAGCCGGTCCTGGGAAACTGCAGTTTATAAAAGAAATGCTGACACTGCCTTAGCCAGCCCAGCACAGGAATGTTGCTGGAATGAATTAACTATGAACAGTTGGTTGATCCACGCGCCGCAGCTGACGCTCCCCCAGCATCAGCCGGGACGGGCAGCACACAGCATGGGCTGGGAGAAAGGCAGTGCAGCCAGCAGCCAAACAAACTCTGGGGATGATGCTCTGCATACTGCTGGAGTTGCCCTCTCGTTAGGATTCAAACACAAACAGGGAGTTACGCTCACCAGACAGCCAGAGCACTTTAAAAATACGCTGTGAAAGAACTGAAAAAAAAGGAGCCACATTCGGTACTGAACACTGCCTGCACTTAGGGCTGGAAATTGAAAGGAAATCCCTATGCCAAGCTCCATTTGTTAATTTGTTTACTGTGTACACAAAAATAAGTTTGCTCAGGTCCTTGACCTTTTAAGTAAAGGCCTTTAAAAAGAATACAGTATTTCTGCAAGTCAATCAGCAGTGGGCAGTTCCCGTAATTACACGTTTTCTAAGTAGCCAAAAGTCTCAGAAATCCTACTGAGTTGAGCTTTAGCAAAACCTGTAAGTAGAACAAAATTTGGAACACAGATCAAGCCATACCTGTATGCCCTACCTGTTCTCCAGCCTGTATTCAATAAACACAATCCTTTCCCTCTGAAAACTCTCACGTGATCTTTTCCCTCTCTCCAAACCTTTCCCAAATACTTTTTTTGCTTCTCCTCCTCTCCCCCAAAACCCCTTGTTCAGGCAAATCTACACAGAGATAAACCACCAAGTTTACTTCCAGCAGTTCGATTTCCACTTAATTTTTGCTGGTGTTTTTAAACCAACTTAACACAATCCACTTGTACTTAATTTTCAACCCTAACTGACACACCCAGTCCTTAAAAATTATCTGCTGGGGACGTTTTAACTGAAAGAAACACTTCCTTGACAACAAGAAGGGGAAAAAACTCCAAAACCAGCGAAATTACAGTACCATAAACCAAATAAAGATGCCTACACACAACGAAATACCACATTTTAGGATGCACCTGGAAGCGACAGGCAACAGCCGACACCCCGCGACACAGAGAGGGAAAACGGGTGCCCGGCCGTCAGTCCCGCGGAGCCCCGGGCCGCCCGGGATGGGACGCGGAGGGAAAGCCGGCGGCTCCGGGACGCGCTCGGCGGGGTCCCGGGGACACTGTCGCGGTCCGAGGCGGGTCCCCCCTGTCCCCCACACCCGCAGCTCGGGAGCTGGAGAGGACGGGCCCGGCCCGGCGCCCCCGCCTGCCCCAGGACTCGGCCCGGCCCTGCGGGATCCGGGGCGGCCTCACGGCCCCGCTCTCGCCGCGGCCACGGCCCTGCCGAGCAGAGGGGACGGGGAGGCACCGCGCCGGGTGGGAGACACGGCCCCGGGGGCGAGGGAGGGAGCGGCGGTGGCGGAGCGCAGGACGGCCCGCAGCTCCCGCACCCCGGCAGGGAGCGGCGGCGGGGCAGCGCCGCGGGCGCGGAGCGGGACGGGGCGGGAGCGGAGCGGGGCCGGGGCGGACGCACCTAC
>VZTJ01005183.1:1630982-1642480 GCA_013397795.1 Orthonyx spaldingii | reverse complement strand
TCTAGGTCCGTAGCCGGAGGCAGGAGCGGCCGCGGGTGCCAGCGCGGGGACGCGGCCCAACGCTACAGGTACCTGCCCGTTCCTTCCCTCCCGCGGGGCCGGGCCTGGCGCGAACGGCGGCTTCCCCGCTCTCGCAAAGGGCATCGCGGTTGCGTTGTTTTGGGAAGCTGCGCAGGCTCCCGGCTGAGCCTTGCTGGAACAGGCTTTACCCGGACCTCGGGAAGTAGAAGTGAGCAGCCGGTGCCGTCCGCGGTCGGTAAAGGCCGAGGAGGCACGTGCTTCCAGCGGGGAGCCCTGCCTGCCCCGCGAGAGCTCGCCTTGCTCTGCCACCCTCCCGAGACAGAGGGACTGGGGTTCGTGTGATGCTCTTTTCTCTTTGAGATCAGTAGTAGTGGAAACGGAACGTGTGCCAGGGCAAGTCACAACTTTTCGATCTGCAGTTTCTCGCGATGTGGCTCTTGTAATCTGCCAGAGACAGGCTGGATGGCTGGCATAGCTGCGGTTAACAGCACAATGTAACCTTAACATGGGTGCTTTAACTGCATTCATATTGTATGAATTTCCAAGGTGGAAAAAACAGACTCACAACTGGACCTCCCTCATCACTTTCCAGAGAAAATACAAAAAGAAACAGTTTGATAATGCCTAAAATTCACTGACGATATATCAGGATGATCTGTTACTGTAATTTATATTTGCCAAAGGCTGTTGCCTATTAAAATTAAACTTTCAGCCCTAGAAATGGGGGCGAGTCAGGCAGCACTGAAGGTGACTGAGAGACTGATGGCTCTGCTTTCTGCAAATTCAACAGAACGGGTTGTACTGCAGAACAATGTTCCCCCTGCTTCCAAACTTTCCACTGTCCCTAGTTTTTGAAGGTGTCTGAAATTCTTCCCTCATTTTTGCATGCCATACACTGGAAGATGCAACTGATGGGTGTGATCAATGAGGAGGTCATGTCTCCAAATGCTGTCTGAGCTGCAAACTGAAAAAACCCTGATTATTGACAGATGCTTCCAAAAATGTTCTTTGAACTGTTGTCTTGTGTTCATTCATTTCACTGGGCATGATGCCATTCCTGTGTGTACACCCAGCTGACACTTCATGCCCCAAGAGAGCATCTGCTTTTATCTATAAACTTCAAAGCTTCCTTTCGAGCTTTATGTGGTGTTTGTAATAGTTGGGAGGTGTAAGTTTGGCTTTGTTTTGTAATTTTATCTAACCAAATCTTGCATCATTTAGTCTCCTGTTATTTCTTCACTTCCTGCAATCCCAGTGCTCTGGCAGGATTGTGTGAACAGTGTTTCATCCACAATCAGTGTAGTCTTATAAATTCTGAAAGCAACTGTTGAAAGATAAAAGAATGGTACTTGGTTTATGGAAGATCCACTGTTCTTCCTTCCAAGTACTATCAAAACAAGAACAAACTTCCTAATGAACTGATCTTCCAAAGAAGAAGACAAGAAGCAAGGCTTCCTTTATTCCCCAGATATTCAAAACAGGGAGCCTAGCGGAGGTCATTCTGAAGACTTTTTTCTGTAATCTTAGGAAAAGCCAAAACAACACACAGCAACCAACTCCTGTAGAAAAACCTAAAGACAATCTAATGCATTAAACCCAGTGCTGCAACACCCAAAGCTTGCTAACAATACATGGTTTCCCTTTACATCCTAACTCTTTAGGAAATTGCATCAGGAGAATTTCTGTCATAGCACCGCTACTTTATATTCAGGCTTCATTAGATTTAAGAAAGGTAAAAGTTATTGTAAGATGAGATGTAAACTTGGTATTTTTTTTTACTTGTAATGGACTTCAGTGTGTATCTAGGATAAAACATAACAGCTGATAAACACCCACTTTATATTATTCCTTTAAACTTTTCTAGCCTGCCTTTTAGAAAACAAAAAGTTCTCATTGGTTTTTTTTCTGCTTCTTTTCCTTAGGTGTGCCAAAATGTCAGAAAGATCAGATATACTTCATTTCAAGTTTGACAACTATGGAGATTCAATGTTACAGAAAATGAACAAACTGAGGGAAGAAAACAAATTTTGTGATGTCGTGGTCCATATAGATGATGTTGAAGTTCACGGGCATAAAATTGTCTTTGCTGCTGGCTCTCCTTTTTTAAGGGATCAGTTCTTACTGAACGACTCCAGAGATGTAAAGATCTCTATCCTGCAGAGTTCAGAAGTGGGGCGGCAGCTGCTTCTCTCCTGCTACAGTGGCACGCTGGAGTTCCCTGAAATGGAACTGGTGAACTACCTGACTGCTGCCAGCTTTCTGCAGATGAGCCACATCGTGGAACGCTGCACTCAGGCCCTGTGGAAGTTCATCAAACCCAAGCAGCCACTGGAGAGCAAAGAGTGCGAACAGCAGAGCGACTCTTCTGAGCTGAAGGAACACCAGGGAGACGACGACTCCCTGCAGCAAGACTCGCCTTGTATTCAGCCTTCAGAAGACAGCATGGACATGGAGGACAGTGATATTCAGATCATCAAGGTGGAGTCCATCGGCGAGGTAACAGAAGTTAGGAATAAGAAGGATCAGAACCAGTTTATTTCTTCTGAACAAACTGCACTGCATTCGTCAGAGCCTCAACACTTTCTTATCAACTCCACTGTTGAGAACAGAGCAAGTGAGATAGAGCAAAACCACCTGCACAACTACGCCCTTTCGTATGCCGGCAGCGACAACATCATTCTGGCCTCTAAAGATATGTTTGGGCCCAACAACCGAGGGATCGACAAAGGCCTCCAGTGGCACCATCAGTGTCCCAAGTGCACAAGAGTATTTCGGCATCTGGAAAACTACGCTAACCACTTAAAGATGCATAAACTATTTATGTGTCTGCTCTGTGGCAAGACGTTCACTCAGAAGGGCAATCTCCACCGGCACATGAGAGTGCACGCAGGCATCAAACCATTCCAATGTAAGATCTGTGGGAAAACGTTCTCTCAGAAATGTTCCTTACAGGACCACCTCAACCTGCACAGTGGGGACAAGCCCCATAAGTGTAACTACTGTGACATGGTCTTTGCGCATAAGCCCGTGCTGAGGAAACACCTGAAACAGCTGCACGGTAAAAATAGCTTTGACAATGCCAATGAAAGAAACGTGCAAGACATAACGGTGGACTTCGATTCATTCACATGTAGCGCTGCTACAGACAGTAAGGTCTGTCAGCAGGCTGATGCCAGCCAGGTACTGGATGCAGGGAAGCTGCCTCAGGCTGTGCTCAGTTTAAGAAACGATAGTACCTGCGTCAATTAAGCAATTAAAACCCGCCCCGTGTAGGGATCGTGACTGAGAGGAGCAAACCGTTGGTTTGGCTTCTTCCCTAAACCAGTGGTGTGCCCCGAAAGGCTACAGATGTTTGGATTGCAAAACCTGGCAGGTCTTCAGCCATCACTCTTAGTCTTACTTGATATTTTCTGTGAATAGCAATCCTCCTTCAGGTTTCTGTCTGTGTCTCTACTGTGGATTAAGGGGTTAATTGTTTCATTTCTCTCTGATTAGGAGACTCAAGACTAACACCTTTTGAAAGACTGTTGCTGTGGGCTGCAAGTAAACCATCTGCTGTACAGTTAGAGGCTTCTCTGGGCAGATGGAGGAAAGAGCAAAGAGGACAAGTGTGTGAGATAACCTGATATTTTTTTTAAAAAAGCACTGGATCACTGAAAACACTCCATATACTTAAATTTAAACTTACCTCTTAAAATTACCTTTCTCTGATCTTACCCCTAGACTCCTGCAGTTGAAATGAAGTATTTTTGTGTCACCTTTTTGCCCTTTCTAAACTTATTTCAAGAAACTTCTGCTGCCAATCAACGGTCTCTTAAAAACTCTCAGGGTTTTTAACCTCAACATGCATTATGAAAAGATGAAACCCTAAATGATTTGGCAGGGTTAGCTGATCATTGTGTAGAGCTGTTCAAACTGAGGATAAACTGCAGCTCTGGAATGTGAGAGGCTGGTGCCTGGAGTGCAAATACAACCTGTTTCTTACGCTGGCATACCTGGGATTTCTAAAGGACACTTATCAGTGCATGTACTGAGACAAGCTAAACACTTCAAAGCTAAAAATTATCCTCCATCTTCCTTAAGTTTTGCATCACAAACCACAACAGCTGTTGGGTTTAGAGCAAAGCTGGAGTGGAGAAATACTGCTTTTTGACACTGTGAAAAGAATCTTTTTAAAGCTGCAATGTATAACAACTCTATGATTTTTTTTTTTTTTGCTTTTTTCCCCCTTAGTTCTTGTATGTCTCTCCTTGATGTCTAATAAGGGCCACGTGTCACTTAACTTTAAACAAAAATACCTGCTATAAGAACTTAACGTAAAGTTTTTTGATTTCTTGAACATTTTTTGAAGTGACCATTAGTGTTTTACAGATCCTAGGATGAGGTATAGGTAGCACAATTTCTATAGGTTAATATATCAGCTATTGACTGTACTCAGCAATACCTCTTGTATACCGCCTTAAACATCAAATGTAGCGGGAATGGCATGTTATTTGGGATTCTGGGATTATCCCACACTGCTTCTCAAAAGTGCTGTGGAATTATCCGCATCCCAGTCAGGCTGAAAGAAGCTTAAATTTATCTGAGGCACACCATTCCCAGTAGAACAGCACTCTTAGTACTGAAGTGTAGCATAGACTAATAATCAAATGGCTGATCCTCAGCAGAGAACTGCTGTTTGTGTTTGGAAAAAGTGTTTCTTCCAATGCAGCTCTTTTCCACAAGGCTTGCCGTGAGGCTGAGATTATGCTTCCTACCTAAACGTGGTACTGTTGGTGTATTTGAATGAGGGGTGGGGGTGAAAGGCTGCTATTGTGTGGTTAAAAATGTTAAACAGGTATGACCAAAGGTGTGTTAGAGCAAAAAGTGTTGTGTATGTCATTATCAGAAGTTGGTCTTGCTCTTCAGTTCTGTGTGTGTAGAAGTCAGGATTTCCTTACACAGATATTACACTGATGGACGTTAAAACACGTTAATGTTGCAGAACGTTTTCAGAAATCCACATACTTTGAAGTAGAAAAGGAAGGTGATTCTGTGAATCAGTTTTTGCAATTGAGTTATTGAACTACTGTACTTGACTGTTACACGAACTCTTACATGGACAGCTATGAAGTAAGCAATGGAAATTACATCAGGGCATTCATCTTTCAAGTTGTAGCAAATATATTTAGGCCTAAAGTCTAACTATTTGAAACTTTTTAAAATTATTGTTCAGGTTCCTGGGGTAGAAGATAGGTTTGCATGGGAAGAACTGTTTTTCCTCTTGAAGCCACCCACTTCCAGAGTTGTTTTGAACTAAATTTGACCGTGACACTTGCATTCTGTCTTCAGATAGAATCTTCTGTATTGTTCAAACATTTTGATAATCTGTTATTCACTAAATGGAAATAAGTTATAGTGCTGCGTCAAAATGAAGATAGACGTGGAGAACAAGAGCTTGCAGAGCCAGGTCAATGTGCTGTAAGGTACTAGTGAACAATCCAAGGCAATATGAATATGGACATGAAAAAGAAAATGGTCTTCTGCCACAGAAAGGAATAAAACTGCACAAATGCTAGAAAATGTGGCAGCAAAATGGACAGTATTGAAAGTTTTATCCATCTGGAAAGTTTTGGTTTTTTGTGGAATTATGAAGCTATAATGTTACTGTAAGGAGAATACAGCTTGTTGAAGTAGCTGTGAGTGACTTGAAGCTGATATGAAGAGACGAGGGATTTCCTAAGAAACAAAAAAAATTATTTGGTCAAGATACATAGGTGTTCAGTCCTCCCTGTGCTGTGGTGGTTTGGACATCTGAGAAGGCCAAGACTGCTGGGCTGTTCAGTTAAAGGCTGCTGTGTGGTCATTTGGTGAGAGCACGGCACAAATAAATAGGAAAAAGCAGAAATGCAGAAGACTTTCTTCACTGAAGATGGACACATCTGTTGGATGAAAAGTGACTCTTACTAATGTCTGTGCTTTTGGCCTGGCAAGAGGGTGCAGACTGCAAGATTTATGCAGGAGATGGCTGCGTGACTCCAGGAACACTGGAGCTCTGAGGGCAATACGCCGATGCAAAGTGCACTGATGGTAGAGTTCATCTAAGATTTGCCCCTCTATGGAGAGACAAGTGAAGAGCATAGAAGAGGTGTTAGAAAAGCAAAATCTGGCTAATGCTGCTTCTCTGAGCTACCAGTTAAAATGGAGTGAGAATTATGATAAATGGAATATGCAGAGGCAGCTCGATTATAGAATGACGAACTTAATTGTCCATGTATGTAAAATGTTGTCTTCATTGCAATGTCCTGAGTAGTGAAAGATTAGATCCATTGGTTGTTGCTACTGATGCTGCATATTCAGATGAGGACTATGGCAGTTATCATAATCTGTGTGTTACTGTGTAGAATACCATTTGCTGGTAAGTGGATAGTCTCACAACTTAATGTGCTGTACAACTTCCTGCATATCCTAAAAATAACTGAAGTCTATGACAGAAGTATTTTAATAACTCCTCAATATATTAGGAATTTTTTTATGTTGGCATTTTATTTATTATATAGAAGGAATTCTTAGAATTTAGGTTTGCCAGAGGTTTGGGCTCACCACTTCTCTGAGTGATGGTAGCTTGTGTAGCACATGTTCCTGCAGCACATGCTGCAGCTGCATAGCCTCCTGCATAGATCAGGGATGAGTCTTTCCTTAATTTATTTTTCTTTTAGAAGACATGTTTTGCAAGTTAGTAACTGATGAATTTGAAGTGTCAGTCTTTTTCTCCCCTAGCTTTTTGGCAAAACTTAGCTGCCGCTGAACTTTTGTTGAAGTAACGTAGAAATTAATTGTGTGGGGCTGATTTTGGTTTTGGAGTCTGGGAAGAACAAAAGTGAGGAGGGAGAATCAAAATGTGATACAAACTGAAACTGTTGAGAGAACTCTAAAGTCACGTTAAATGTTAATTTTTAAAAACAAAGAGGGGGACATAGTGGTGCCTCCCGACCTGGTAAGGGGTGAGAAGGCAGGACGGACGCTTTTCCTTTGAGATTGTATAATCGATGGACTGAGCATTAGCTACCTCTTCACTGACTGGGCAAAAGTCTTACACTACGTGTGATAACCAAAGCAGGCGGGTCGGCGGCTGCCGGGCGATGTCCCGTGGCCGTGAAGAAGCCAGCAGCTCGTCCCGGCGGCGTTCGGGGCGGCGGTTCGCCGTTCCCCCGGCGCGCCCCGGCTGATGGCGAGGAGGAGCCCCGGTAGCCGCTCCCCGGGATGCCTTACGGGGGCGGACACGTCGCTACCTCTACCGAACGATGGGCGAGGCGCGCCCCGGTGCCGGTGCGGTTTCCCCCAGCGGCAGCCGCTGTAGCAGTGCCAAGTCTTCTAATAAACGTGCTGCTAACTCTGTCTGCCGCCGCCTCTCATTTCCACCGCGGTCACGGCGCGCCGGGGGCGGGCGGGCGGAAGGGGCGGGCGGGGAAGCGGTTCCGGGGCGCTGCGGCAGCGGCGGCGGAGCGGCACCGGCTGCGGGGAGCGGCCGGGGAGCGGGGCGGAGCGGAGCGGGAGCGCGGCGGGCGGCCCGGGAGCCCCGGGACAGCGGGTCCTGCCTGCCGGCGGCGGGGGAGGGCTGCTGTGCCCGGCGAGGCGCTCCGGCCGTGCCCGCGGGCCCCGCCATGGCGGCGGACTCGGAGGTGCTGCACTTCCAGTTCGAGCAGCAGGGCGATGCCGTGCTGCAAAAGATGAACCTCCTGCGGCAGCAGAACCTCTTCTGCGACGTGTCCATCTACATCAACGACACGGAGTTCCAGGGGCACAAGGTGATCTTCGCCGCCTGCTCCACCTTCATGCGGGATCAGTTCCTGCTCAACCAGTCCCGGCAGGTGCGGATCACCATCCTGCAGAGCGCCGAGGTGGGCAGGAAGCTGCTGCTGTCCTGCTACACGGGCGCGCTGGAAGTCAAGAAGAAGGAGCTGCTCAAGTACCTGACGGCCGCGAGTTACCTGCAGATGGTTCACATTGTGGAGAAGTGCACCGAGGCTTTGTCCAAATACTTGGAGATCGATGCCTCCATGGAGAGCAGTGCCCAGGCTGCTGAGGGATGCCACTCCTCGGATGCTGAACTGAGGAGCGGGGATGAGGTTTTAGATAAAGATTGTGAAATAATTGAGATCTCAGAAGACAGCCCGGGGAATGAAGAATACCCTGTGAAACAGGAGGATGGGGATGGCCCACACCCTGCAGCGCAGAGCTTGGTGTCGGAAAGGAAGGACACAAAATCCCCAGAAATATCAACGGTGGAAATCGGGTATAAGGATGATGAAATTTGTATCTTCAGAATGGATTCCATGAGTGTGGCAAATGCAGAAAATGATCATTTTCCTCAGCCTTGCACTTCCTCTAAAACAAATTTATATTTCCCAGAAACCCAGCACTCCTTGATAAACTCTACAGTTGAAAGCAGAAATACAGAAATGTCAGGAAATCACTTTCAGGCTTTTGTGAGTGACAATCCAGAAGGAACTTCTAGTGGGGTGAATGGGTTCCAGAGCCTGGAGGATTCTGGCAGCTCGTGGCGGCATCAGTGTCCCAAGTGCCCGCGGGGTTTTCTGCACCTCGAGAACTATCTCAGACATCTGAAAATGCACAAACTCTTCCTGTGTTTGCAATGTGGCAAAACATTTACGCAGAAGAAGAATCTCAACAGGCACATCCGGGGGCACATGGGGATCCGGCCCTTCCAGTGCATGGTGTGCCTGAAGACCTTCACTGCCAAGAGCACGCTCCAGGATCACCTCAACATCCACAGTGGGGACAGGCCCTACAAGTGCCACTGCTGCGACATGGACTTCAAACACAAGTCTGCTCTTAAAAAACATTTGACTTCTGTTCACGGAAGGAGCAGCAGCGAAAAGCCAAACCTGAACACTATTACAAAAGTGAAAATAGACTATGATTGATAGCTGGGCAATTGTGGAGCCAGACTCCACAAAAAGGTCCTGGCTAGTGAAATTCTAGATGCAATTCCAGTTCCAGATCCCCATCTAAGGGAGAGAAGCACAAACAGGTGGCTGGTGATCCAAGACAGGCCTTGGAGCAGAAACCTGCCTGCTCTGTTAAGGTTGCTATTGCTGTCAGTGCAAAAAGGTGTTTCCTAGTTGGAAGTAAACTGCAAAATATGGGAAATTATTTCATGCTTCTCTTCTATTATTCTGAGCATATCCTGGTCCCCCAATGATGTTTTATATTCCTTGCTTCAAGAGCAGGCACTGACTGACTTTCAGACTATTACTGATACTGCAATAAGCTGCAGCCTGAGCCATGGTGTTGGTGACAACAGCTGAGGGAAGGGGGTGTTTGTATTTATTCAGTTGTTCCCATCCAGTTCATGGATCATTCATGGTGAAATCATCTCCTTCCTTGCCCAAACTTTGATAGATCTTCCAAGAGAAAAAAGGTGTGTTTTCATACTCAAGTCTGTGATGTTTAAGGACACACAACAAACAAAAACTAATCAAGGAAGCTTTCAAATTGCCTCTTGCAAATAGAGAAATGGTATAAGAGAAAGAAACAAACAGTATTGCCTTGCAGTTAATTTGTAACTGGATAGTCCCGTGAAAAGGGCTTGCTTTTAGTTTTATTAAGTTCTGAATTTTTATAAACTTCTTATAATAGTGGGGTTTTTTCTGTCATACCAACGTTTTGCACCTGTATTTGATAAGTTTAGTCCTGTTTGTTGCATCATAACATTTGCCTTCATTTTTTAACAGATCTTAGCTATATGCACTCGTGAAATCCAGCTGTGTGCTGTTGGGTAATCACAGTTTGAATGTTAATTTTGAGAAACAGGCATTTCTGTCTGACTAGCAATGGCTTAGACATAGAGGTCTCATACTCTGATTCTGTGACACGGTAACACAGTTATGATGTGTGTTTGCAGAAGTGTGTTTGTGCTTTGTCAAAGGTCATTTTAGTTTCATCACGAGCATCGAGCGCCCTGTGATGCAGAGTCTGTGTCTTTGGCTGGCACATGTTTCTTCCACTTAATGTGATATGAATAAAGAGTCATTTCAGTTGTTAATATGAGATAATGGTACTTACAGTTAGCAAAAAGCAGTAGTTCTTACTCCTGTCTGTATCACACTTTCCTTCAAGCTTCAGAAGTGCTCTTCCAAGTTCTTGCTCTGAGTCCAGAAGTCTGGCCCAAATGCTTCAGAATCCGGCTGGCTCTAAAATCCAAGACAATAGTTTTTGATGTCAGTTCACTTTCCTTCCCTGTGTCTGTGAGTGCACCAGCCCACTCGGGGTTTTATTGATCAGCTACGTGAGGGGTTGGGTGCGTACAATGTCTGCCGTGCACTTTCCTGTTACTACTTGTTACAGGCACGGTCAGGTGTATGTGTGGGTATTTCCCTCATGAGCACTTCCCTGTGTGCCAAAGGGGAAACGGGCTGATCTTTTGAAGTGTATCTTCTATGGAAGCAGGTTCGGAGTTATTTTGGTCGTGCATGTAAACATGAGAGGGAGTTGTGTTGTGTGGCAGGCCACCAGCATGTTCTGTCCAGTGGCTGCAGTGTCTCAGTAACCTTTGTGAACAAACCCTGGTCTTGTGCACATGTTCACCTTAGAGGTGTTTGCTCTCCCCTGCCCGTACATGTAACCATGTCCTGTCATAACACAATAAATGAAATCCAAACAAGGCGTTGTGTCAGAAACACACCTCGTTTTTTCTGATCAGTTAACAATTCTGTGCATACCTTAACAGTTAGTATTTTGGCTTGCTGTGTTGAGTAAACGAAATGTTGTAAACAAAACACAGTGTTCCAGTGGCAGTCATTTAGTAACGCGTTTTTCTGTCCTTCAGAGGGGTCTGTCTGACCCACTTGTGCCATGAATTCTTCCCCCTCAGGAGTCACAGCTCTGCACCGCCGTGACCTTGGCTAAGGCTGTGTTATCTCTCTGCGAGACCGGAGAAGCGGGTGCAGCTCCCGGGGCTCGTTGCCGTGGTGGGGCAGCAGTGCCAGCGCTCCCCACACCTCGCTGGGCCCCGCCGGCCTGAGGCGTCTCCGGGACAACCGAAGTGCGCCAGAGCGCGCCTCCAGTTCCCCTCCTCCTCCTCAGCGCCAGCAATAATAAAGTCATCAATTGCAATTTAGAGCGACAACAAATAATCGACACTAACGGCGAAAGTTATCAATTAAAATTTAAAAGGACAAAAAAATAACCGGCGCCACAGGCGAACGCTGCGCACCGAGGAACGGCTGAGGCGGCACTGAGCGAGGCGCGCCACAAGGTGGCGCTGGTGGAGTCGGCGGCCGCTCTGCCCCGCCATCTCTATGACCCCCGCGTCCCCCTGGCGGCGGGGCCTTCGCACCGGGCGCGTCTGCGCCGCCGTCTCTATGGTAACTCCCCCTCCCTCCCTCCTTCCCGCCCTTCTCCGGCGCGGTCACGTGCGGCGCGCGGGTCTCGCGAGAGCGGCGCGGGGGGCGTGGCGGCGCTGCCGCTGTCAG
>VZTJ01005183.1:1604098-1630722 GCA_013397795.1 Orthonyx spaldingii | reverse complement strand
CCCCGGTCCTTGCTCTGCCTCCCGGCGCCGCGGGAGCCGGGCGGGAGCGGCGGCGGGCTGAGCCCGGTCAGTGCGGCCCGGCGGAGAGCGCAGGGGTGTGGGCGCCCGGCGGGGCCCGCCAGGCCGCGGGGCCGGCCCGGGGACCCGGGCAGCCATTTGGTGACGGCTCCGAAATGACGGCGGGAGCAGGGTCGGGCGGCGGGAGCGGGAAGCCGGGGCCGGGCCCAGGAGCGGGAGCCGGGCCGGGCCCGGGTGCGGGAGCCGAGCGCAGGAACGGGAGCCGGGGCCGGGCCCTGGAGCAGCAGCCGGGCCTGGTGCGGGAGCGGGGCCGGGCTCGGGTGCGGCTGACAGCGGCCTGCGGACGGGGCGAAGCCGCGGGGGGACCCCCGGCACCGGCGAACGGAGGCGGGAGCTCCCGGTCCCCTCTTCGGCAGCCCCTGGGGAGCAGCAGCACCGGGCAGTGCCCGCTCAGGTGCCCGCGGGCACCGGGGAGAATCACGCCGGAGCCATGGGTATTCCAGACTGGGAATGCTCATGGAGCTGTGCCTCAGGGTAGTGGTGGAGAAGTCGTGGTGGGAGACAGGCCCTAGGACTGCACCCAGCGTGTCACGGTTTAGGTGTCTTAAATAAAAAACCCAAAACGACTGAGCAGGAAAAGCGTGTCCCGGTTCTGCTGATGCTCGAGGTGCACGGAGGGTTTCCAGTTAAGTGTAGGAGTCAGCACAAAGCACAGGAAGGGCTGCAGAGTGGTGGGAGAGGGATGAGTTTTCAGTTCATCCAGGTTTCAGAGGGGAACGGTGTGGATCTGTAATGAGAGAAAATAACGACAGAGTTTAGACAAGCAACCAGGAGAATTTCTGATCTAGGCCTGTTTCACTTCCATGCAAACTTAAGATTTTGTTTGGGTTTAATTGTAGTTCCTGTAGCTTCTCTTGTGGTTGTTCTCTCATGGCCATTGTAGCTGCATCATAATAATGAAACCAAAATTAAAAACAGTCCTTTGGATTACAAGGGTGTAAATTGGCAATTGTGGCAGAAGAAATCTAATTTTAAATGGGAACCAACCAGTACAGCTGTAAATCTTCTGAATCAAAATACTATACTTTGCCCTTTGGTCTGTCCTAAATATCTTTGGAAATAATAGAAATTGAAACTTCTGTTGCTGGTATAAGTATATTCCATGAAACACTGAATTCTTAATTTTTATAGTGAATCACGTTCTCAATACCTTCATGCCTTTTTAGTGAACTTTTTCTTGTTTCTGCATTCTAAGCAAAACTTTCCCCAAGGAAAGGTGTTTTTATTAAGTTGTGTTTCTGTTGTCTTTGAGGTTGTGGCCATTTCTCTCAAAAATATTAAATTCCAGCAAATTTTAAGAGTCAGTGCTTTAGGTATCCCAAAGTGAACTCCTATTTCTGAGTGTTGATCTCATTTATTTAAGACTTTGTTGCTTTACAATAGATAAAGTCTTTACAATATCCAGATGGTAATAGCTAGTAGCATTTGTTAGGAGTATGTTACATTTCATTTGGTGATATTTTATATACCCTTAATGGGATGAATGTACATGGTCTCTCCTTGCTGACTGGACAATGCTAAGGAAAGGAAAAATGTGTATATCCATGGACCTCTTAAGTCATTCTGTGCAGCCTTTAAAAAAGTTTTCCAGCTCCTATAGAGCCCTCTGTTTTCTTGCCTACACCTAGAATAAAATTAGTATTTCATTAAAATTGTTTTTAAAATATTAAATTACAGAATTTCTCATCTAAAAAGTGTATAGTTTAAACATGGAGGTCATGTTAAAAAAAAAAAAGCTTGGAGAACTAAACCATACATGGGAGTGCTTATTCTCAGAAAATATTAGGGAAGAGTAAGGAGTTCTACACTGTATCTCTGCTTGAAGTAACTGTGTCGAAGTAGACCTGCTTAGAAATAGATTCCCTTTCTCTGCATTTGGAGGGAGTTCAGTGGCAATGAAAATTTTTCATTTATTTGCCCTTCAGTTAGTCCTGAAAAGTCAATACTGTTACAGAAGCTGAGTTGGTATCAGGCTGGTGGCAAGGACAGGCTCTCCTTTGAGGGACACCTATGAAACACAAGGAAAAGCCCACAGTGGCATTACATAAGTATTCAGGAAACTTTTAAAATCTGCTAACATGATTTTTGGTAGCAAGGCTTGAGCAGGGAGGAGCAGGTGTGAACTGCTGACGATACAGGACGCTGGTGCTGGTTTGGGGGGAGTTAACCCTGAATGAACTTTGGCAGACCCTGAGCAGCCACAAGCTTAAATTTATGTTGTTCCCCTGCTGATAGAAATTACTCTTCAGCCATGTTTTGAGGAGGCAGAGGGCATTTAAGCTTTGATTTTATTTTTTTTTTAACCAGATAACAAGAGAATCCCGTAGGTGTTTTGGCAAAACGTAGTCTGGGTACACGTAAATGTTCAGATCTATATTTAGGACACAAGGAAATGGAATGAAGCTGTCAGGGAAGTCCAGGTTGGACATTAGGAAGAGGCTCTTCCCCCAGAGAGTGGCCAGGCACTGGAACAGGCTCCCCAGGGAAGTGGCTGTGGCACCGAGCCTGCCAGAGCTCCAGGAATATCTGGACGATGCTCCTGGACACGTGGTTGAGTGTCAGATACTCCTGCGAGAGCAGAGTTGGACACGATGTGTCCCTTCCCACTGGAGATACTCTCTGATTCTAGCACATCCCCAGGATTTCTGTTGGCGACTTCTCTGGAACTTGAATTGGGCTGCAGACACTCGCAAGAGCAGTAATGTTCAGTGAAAGAATTGTGTTGAAATGCTATATTTAATGGTCATTAAAGACTTTACATATAGAATTTTCACATGATATAAAGAGATTTGCATGTGACAGATATTATGGAGTGTAGAAATAAGCAAGTCTGCTCTGTAAAGAGGATTTATTTTAATTTCAAGCCGTCATAGCTGAATGATGCAAAGCTGTTATGGGGACGGCCCTTCCCTAAGCCTTTAATGAAGCCAGTTTTTTAGATCTGTAGATGATGGCTGTTGAAGAGAAATTAATAAAAGATTCTAACCCTTCCAGAGAATACGTTAATACTGATAATTTGATTTTGTGGGTATGTAAGTTTTTGACCCAGTCAGGATGCTTTCAGAAGTACATAACTTAGGAAGGAAAGCTTGAATAACCTGCCTCCTTGTAGTGCAAACCAAGCATTTATCTGCATAAATGAAAAGTTGTAATGGAGATCACTTTTAAAAAGAAAAGGAAATACCATGATCTCTGCAGTCAGCATTAAGACCAAGTCAGTATCAAGGACTCTTGAATTTAGTGATTAAAAATCAATTGAATTCTAAGATTTAGGCGTAAATCCACAGTAGGATTGTAATTGAACCTCAGTTGTGAAAGTGCCGTCTAATTTCACAAGTTTTCCAGATGTTTCCTTTATCTGTAGAGAAGACTTCCCTTTGTCAGCACTGACAGAATTATTCCGTGTCTTATTGTCACCCAAGCCCTGCTTATTAGTCTTTCCTTTGCCCGTGGCCTACAAGAGACCTGATGGGGTCGGCCTGAGTAGAGCTGATGCTGTGGGGGAACTGAGTTAAGCCTTCAACCCTTTCTTTGATCAGGGGTGAAACTTTCCCATCTCACATTTTGGCAAATGCCCTGACTGAGCAGTGTGGGAGAGGAACAGAGTAACAGAACAGCATGATCACCTAAGCTTGGTTTCTTCAGGAAATCAGAATTGAATGATATTTATCATGTCCAGAGGTTATTGAGTAAGCATAGTGATTTAGATTAGTGGTAGAGAATGTCTTGGGATTAGGTAGCTGGAAGTTAATATAAAATAAGAACGTCTAAATCTTACAACTTCCATCGTTTGTAGGTGGTACAGCTGTTTGAGGAAGATTTTGAGGACTCACCTATCTCCCCTTCCACCCCACCTTCCCATTTCATCAGATATTGTGGTCTAAAGTGAGAAAATCAATTAGTTATCGTTGTTACTCTGATCCATTGCAGCCATTACTGCAATAGGAAAATACTACTGTATTAGAAACACAAAATTACTCAGCTGTACTGGTCTTTGTTATTACATCATTTCTGAACTTGGGCTTGTACGTGTCTCAGTTTGTCATCTGAAGTATTGCTTCTGGTACTAATACTATAAAACTAATTGTAATTCACTAAGTAATGATCATTTAAGTAGCAACTGCCATGACTTTTCAGACCATTTCCTTGTATGTTTGGCCAGTTCCTGTATCAGCCATTTCTTTGGGATTTTTTTTGCAGGGTGCTTCTCCTTTGACAGGGAAGAGGAGACCTGTGTATGTGTAGAGATAGATAACATGTCTGCCAGAAAGAACAGACAGACCAAGGGTAATTGTTCTAATGGAGTGTACTGCCTGTTAAAAACAAAATCCAAAGGATTTCTAGTTTATCTTCTTTCTTTTGCTCTCCTCCTTGTGTTTACGCAGTTCAGAGCGTTGGAGCAATTTGTTTTTCAAGAGGACATCTCGGAAATATATTGTTTCTGACAAGGAGCAAGAATCTATTAAACATTTGGCTTATGCTTTTTGTAGGAGTTGACATGGTAATTAGGAGATGTGAGATTGTTTTCCTACACACTGGGGTGCAAGAGTGGCAGCAGAGCTGGCAGGCTCAATAAAGTATGGAGATTCCTCCCTGTATGGCTGCTTGAAGTTTTGGGAGTCAAGAGCTTTTCCCAGCTGTTTGCTGACTTAATTAGATCTTTTTTCCTGTCAAGAAATCTGAAGGTCAACACATGCGTAGCAGAATCTGTCATTTGGGATGATTAAACACCCAGAGATAGATCTTTAAAAACTGGTGGTGCACACTTGAAGGATCTGTTGTGCTCATTTCTATGCTGGTCAGGAAAACAACTGTATTTTAAAAGCTCGTAAACAGAGAGGTGGTTTCTTGCAAGTCTCTGAAGCACCTGTGGAAACCAAACGTGGGTATTGTCTCAGAGCAGAGATCCCTGCGTTTGAGATAATTAATGAGCAGTGTGGACGTAGAGACTGTTTATTAGGAGCTCGTTAGTGACATACCAGCAGTTGAGCTCTCTGTGTACCAGCCTCTTCTTAAACTTTTCCCCATGTGAGTCATGACAGTCACACACTTCCCAGAGTGGTCTATTTTGTGCTGTTACCTGTGTCTTGCAGTCAGGTGAAAAAGCACCACTGTCAACCCTAGGTCAGCAGTAATGTTGATGTTGGTATCTTAATGTTTCTGGTAATGCTGCAAAAACCTTCAAGGAGAGTGTTTACAGACAGGTTTGCAGTTCTGTGCATCTCTTGTCCTGCTGTTTTGGAAGGGAAGCAGATGTGCTAAAGGAAATGGTGGGATTCTTTATAGAGGAATCAAAAATCTCTCTAAGTTGGCTCACTGTTTGGTTTCGCTCTTATTTGTTTTGCTTTTAAATTTCCTTGGTTAAAAGACATATGTAGCAATATCATGTTAAAAACTACTGGGTTTGTTCATCCCTGCTAGAGCTGTGATTGTGCTTTCCTAGAAGCCGGATGAAAATCTGATTTGTCCAATACATGGGAATTTTCTGGCTTATGTTGAAAGTGTAACCTCAGCGGTTTGGTTTTGATAGGCTCAAGTTCCAGTTTGGTGTGTTTTACTGTGGGAATTCATTTGGGGCAAAAATTGCTGCATAATATTGTAAAGCTCGCTGAGATAAGGACATCTTGTATCCTGTTACTTAAAGGGCACTGAATGTTCATAGCACTAAATAGGATTTCTAAACAGATGGTCATAATTAACATAAAATGCATCCACAGATAAGAGTCTATTTGGTGTTCTAGTAATTCTTTCAATGGTCTGATACTTCAGCATTAATTAAACCACAGCACAGCCAACAATGGAATTGCAGTAAGGAGTCTCTGAATTTGAACACAGAGGGGAGATCTTAGCTTCCTCAGAACAATTATCTTTTTTCTGTCATCAGAGTAAAAAAATAGAATGCTAAACATGTAATTAAAACATTTGTGTATTTGCATTTGTAACGAGCTTGTTCATAGCCTCGAAGCGACCCAACTGGTCTGTAGGCTGCCTAGAGAGCCAACACGCTCGCACATCCCAGCCCAGGGTGGGGCTGCTCCCTGCGGGGTGGAGCTCTGGATGTAAATCGTGATGACAAAAGCTTGGATGAGAACGGTTTCGATGAACTTCTTAGGCCTGGTACCTTTTTCAGGAATGTAACTTATATAATGACAATGTCCATAAAGCCATATTTTCTTTGAAATACACTTATGTAAACAATGTGTTTGGTACTACTGCACAGAGTGAGATGTTTCAAGAGACAAGGAAGCCATCTGAAGTTATCGCTTGCCTTATCATAAGTTTTGTCCTAAATACCTGGATTTTACATACATCAAACATTTCCTTGCTGTGAGTTCATGGACATAGTTACATGTAAGGTGGAGACATGAAAAGCAAAATTGCACACAGCAGTCTCTGCCCTTGAGTGTTCCAGTTCTTGAGAGAAAAGGCGAAAGGAACACGAGAATCATAAAACTGAAAACTAGTCTCTCATTCTTTTAGTGTTTTCTTACGGTTCTTGATTTTTGTTAGTTGATTTGTATTTTTCAGAAAGAGAATGTTTTGAAGAAAGCAAAGCTGGGTTTAGAGTGGTGTCTGAATAAGATCTGCAGAAGGAAGGCGTTGTTCTACTTCATTTCAAATGAAAATAACATTTTAAACCACGCTCCCCAAATCAAACCTTTAATGCCATTTATTGTGAATAAGTTAAACTTATGGTAGTCTGCATTAATTTAGTTCTTGAGCCTTTTTTGGTACAGTTAAACTAACACAGAGCTGGGGTTTTCAAGTACTTCAGCGAAAGGATTTAGTTTTATTCTTGGTAATATTGAAATTGTGGTCTGTTTTTTAATTAAAAATTATTCTAAATTGCCAGAAAGCATGTTTTAAATACTCTGTTATTCACTTACAGCTGCCAAAACATAGTACAGTGAAATAATGGTCTGCTAGCCTGCTAAACAAGTGTCCAGCTTCCACAATGCCTGTGCAGGCAGCTCAGTGGACAGAATTTCTGTCCTGCCCAATCTGCTACAACGAGTTTGATGAGAATGTGCACAAACCCATCAGCTTAGGTTGCTCTCACACCGTGTGCAAGACCTGCCTGAACAAGCTCCATCGCAAGGCATGTCCTTTTGACCAGACTGCCATCAACACTGACATCGACGTGCTTCCTGTAAACTTTGCACTCCTCCAGCTGGTTGGAGCCCAGGTACGACTGAAGCAGCTCTTTGCTTTGCCACTTGGTGTTGTTGCCATTTCCGTGCCAGCTGCAATACGTGTGCTGCTCTTTCCTCCTCATTTTGGCCCAAAAAGTGGTAAGGCTTAACTTTGGACTGTCTAGGAGTCCATGTGTACTCTAAAAGCAACTGCACCATGTCAGGGTGATCTCCTAAAATGAAAACGTGTTCTAATTGTAACCTGAATTCTGATTTAAAAAGACTCTTGAACTGTGACTGGAGAAAAACTCCCATTGGGAAGCAGACAATTATCTGTCCCAATTGTCAGTAGAATGAGTGAACCTGCAGATTGCACTCATGTGTTGTAGCCTTGCAAGAAATCTCGTTTCTAAATGTCACATATTTGGAAGTGTCTCTTTAACCAAGTTCCAGAAGTGTGTGTGTATAATTTTTTTTTAAATTTGCCTGATGATGGCTTTTCAGTTGCGTTTGCAGACGCTGGCTAATCAGGCCAGGAATGTTCCCTGCGCTGTCTCGTAGCAGTGGCAAAACAGTGATTATATAATCAGTACTGCGCTTTATGGAGACTAAATAAGTCTGCTCCCCTTATGCTGATTCATGTGCTTTTTCGTGTTGCTCTCTCTCTCTCTAACACCTTGGCGATGCAGTAATAAGATTTTTTTGCTTTGCTTTTTAATGTCCTATCGCATGCCGTGACACAGCTATTGATAATAACGCTGTGTCAGAGAGGTTTTGTTTCTCAAGTTCACGTGTTCCTTTCATTTTTTTATGTGTCAGATCACCGCCTTGATCTTACAACATTTATTTTCATGATCTCCTAACTTCTTGCAATGTATTTCAAACAATTAACTTATTATGACTAACACTCCCTCCGTCTTCCTTATCTGACCTTCTTACTCTACTTTGAGGTTTTTTCCACCAAGTTACGTTTCCTGCTTCTTCTCTTGGAAGATTTCAACATGCCCAAATGATGCTTAATTTATTTTTTTACCTTTGCTTTATTGTATTCTTGCCAGTTAATTTTGTCTTATAGCTTCCTTTGTGTGTCTGTGGTAAATCATGCTGATCTGGTATACTGAGCACCCTCTCAGATCTTGTGCTCTTCATCTTTTAGACATTGGTTATTGTTTTCTACCCTACTTCTGTTTTTCAAGTGTTGAGTAATAACAAAAACCATCTTTCATCACCCTAATCCTCATCTTGGGCCTTTTCTGTTGTTCCTTTTGCCATGTGCATGCTCTGGGTGGGTCCTGTGTTTCCCTGCTCTCAGAGCAGTGCACATCTGCAGTGTTATGTAATTAATGGTGATGTGGGTACCATCGGAGAGGTCAGCCAGGTGTATGTAATTCTTCTCCCCCTTCCTCCCCCTTGCATTTTTTTAGGTACCTGATCATCAGACAGTAAAGTTGAGTAATGTAGGAGAGAACAAACATTATGAAGTAGCAAAGAAATGTGTTGAGGATTTGGCACTCTACTTAAAACCTTTAAGTGGAGGAAAAGGTGAGTCTCTGCTGAGCAGTGGAATTTTGATGTAGCTTGCTTTTAACAGTGGTGTGTTTTCTGCACTGATTGTAAATGTCAGTGAGATAATGCTCTCATTTTTCTAATAAAATTGCCCTTGTGCCTTTAAAAGCTTATTCACACTTGTGACACTTGTTTGTGGTTTTTTTATTCTAAGTTTACAAAATACTCTATTTAATAATACTGCCTTGGGGCTAACTTTGTACTAAAGCTGAACTTTCTGCAAAGGATGGCTTTGATGTCAGTTTGAGATTTAATTAAAAGTTCTTTTTGATGAAGAGTTACACAGAGTTGCCTAAGAGAAGGGAAGGTACCTGTGACTGGTATCCAAGTTCTAGAGAAAGACATACACTGTTAGACGTTGGTTTTTTTGTTGTTTCGCTCAGATGAATTTGATCAGAAGCACTGCTTTACCTTTTCTCCCTTTCTCTGAAGGTGTTGCAAGCTTGAATCAGAGTGCACTGAGCCGTCCAATGCAGAGGAAGCTTGTGACACTGGTGAATTGTCAGCTGGTGGAGGAGGAGGGTCGGGTCAGAGCCATGAGGGCAGCTCGGTCGCTGGGAGAGAGAACTGTGACAGAACTCATCCTGCAGCACCAAAATCCTCAGCAGCTTTCTGCCAATCTTTGGGCTGCTGTCAGGGCACGAGGGTGCCAGTTTCTAGGACCAGGTAAGGGACCTGTACATCTGCAACAGAATATATTTAGCTGTACCTTTTCTTAGCAAAAATTTTTTTGAAATTTCTTCAATTGAAGATGTTCTGCCAGGAAGAAAGGAGAAGGGGAAAAAAAAAAACCTCCAAATATTAGTAAAATCTGCTGGCTTAAAGTTTTTGGTTGTTTCCCCTGCCCCTCCTTTAAGTGTTCTTTGAAATTGGGAGGAAGTATTTCAAAAATCCTGGCAAAGAGGAGTCAATAAGCTCACGCTGTGCACAGTTTGTAATGCAGTGTAACTGTGGCAGGCTGGCTTTACTGCTGCCTGTGATTGGAATTGAATAGCTGTCAATACAATCAGCCTAACCTCAGCTGCAGCATGCTTATGAAATTTAAAATGATCACATTTATATGTCTGATAGAAAAAAAATTCATAGTTAAGAATGCTGCTGAAGCAAGCACAGAAACAAGAGGGAAATTCTCTTTAAAATGGAAGTTGTCCTCTCTTGATTTGGGTAACTGTTGATAGCATTCCAGTACTGTTCCCATATTTATTTTGTGCATTTTCATGGTGTGGCATTGATGAAGTGTCCAAAAGGACAATGGCTACAAGACTGCACAGTGGAGAGAAGTATAAAAACTGCACTACTGATGTGTTTATTACTGAAAGTTAGTCTTAGCTCTAAGTTTGCTGTGCCTAGAGTGCTTCTAAATACCTCTTCTGAACTAGCAACTTCTTTCAAAAAATTACAAGGCTTTCTTTTAGTAAAATAAAAAGCAGTAAGGAATTACATTCAAGGTGATTCAGATGTTCCTGTTTATCTGTTCAAATTCAGTAGCCTTGCTGTTTTCTGGCATATGTTTAACTTCCTTTCACTTTTGTGTGTTAAAGCTATGCAAGAGGAGGCACTGAAACTTGTGTTACTGGCACTGGAAGATGGCTCCGCACTCTCAAGAAAAGTTCTGGTACTTTTTGTTGTGCAAAGGCTGGAACCAAGATTTCCTCAGGCCTCTAAAACAAGCATTGGTCATGTTGTGCAGCTACTGTATAGAGCATCATGCTTTAAGGTAAAACACCAGTATTTGAGGTTTGTTGCTTGAACTAGTGCAGCTGCAGAGAACCTGACCTAGGACTGGTATCTGTCACCTGCAAAATGTTTTGAAAATTCACTTTCTACGTATTTAAATAGTGTACAATGAAAAGTTATTTCTGTTACCTAACTGTACCTCCTATGACTTAAGCAAATTGGATGGTTTTCCTAGTTGGAAATAGTGAGTTGGTACAGTTTTGCACCTGTGATCCTATAAAAACTTGAAGAGCTGGAATTTCTGCCTGTGCACTGCTAGCTGTGTGGGTGAATACACGGAAGAAAACAAAGTATATGCTAAATACACAAAAACAATAAGTTTGCTGTTTGTGCTGTGCAACTGTCTTTTTATGATGGACATGGAGATTTTCTGCTAAAGAAGGGAGGTTTAACTACTACTGTTTATTAGGTCACTAAAAGGGATGAAGATTCTTCTCTGATGCAGCTTAAGGAAGAGTTCCGGAGTTACGAGGCTTTGCGGAGAGAACACGATGCCCAAATTGTTCACATTGCCATGGAAGCAGGACTTCGAATATCACCAGAACAGTGGTCTTCCCTTCTTTATGGAGACCTGGCACATAAATCACACATGCAATCTATTATTGACAAGGTTTGTCAAAGGGATGATTTTAGTATCTTTGTAGGATTAGTTTTGGCTATTAAACGTTACAATTAAAATCAAAGAACTTCATGGATTAACTTCGTGTTCGTAGTCCTATCAAATATTAATTAAAACTAGATCGAAGATTTTTCCCTGATGTAGCATATTCATCATATGAAGTACTTTAATTAACTTTTTGGTGTCTTATGATGAAGCTTCATAGGGCAGATTCTGAGTTGAGAAATAAAATTTCTCTCCACTGATCCTCTCTATATGCCATCTGAAGACACTATATATTGCATTTAGAAATCAATGTCATGAATATCTTTTTAAGATTAGTAATTCTCAGTTGTAAGATGCAGCACACTGATGCTCCCTTTATTTTCAGCTTCAGTCTCCAGAATCTTTTGCTAAGAGTGTACAAGAGTTGACAATTGTCTTGCAGCGCACGGGGGATCCTGCAAACTTAAACAGGCTGAGGCCTCATTTAGAGCTCCTGGCAAACATAGATCCAAATCCAGGTATGCAAATCAAGCTTTTTAAACTTTCCTTGGTATTCTTCATATCTAGCAAAATAAATTATTAAGATAACCTCCATTCCTGGTTTCAAAATTTTCATTAATTAACATAATAAGCTCTTCTTCAGGGCTCTGCCGAGTTCTGTCCTAGTACTTGGTGTTGTACAGTAATACAGGATTTGCCTTTTATTTATGTTACTACTGGAGTTATTGACAGAGTGACAACCCTGATTTTAATAATTTTAGATGCAGCCTCTCCAACATGGGAGCAGCTGGAAAATGCCATGGTCGCTGTAAAGACTGTGGTCCATGGGCTGGTGGATTTCATTCAGAATTACAGCAGAAAAGGCCATGAAACTCCACAGGTAACCAACCAGATTTGATCATTGTGTGATGTCTTAATGTACATTTACTGAGAGATGCAACTTTGAAAAATAATTGTTGATTTGAAATATTTATGGCCTTTCCTGTGGGATAATTGATGATACTGTTATTTACTGCATTCAGATTTTGAGAACCTAACATTTGTGAATATTGAATGCAGCAGAGCTGGCCGTAGTGAAATCCATACAAGGACAACTTAGCCCCTCAACAAGGAGTGTCCTTGTTTTTCTGATTAAAAATGCAAAATGTAAAAACATACCATGCATGTATTTTCAGCATTTTAAGCCTGGTTTTATGTGAATGTCTGATAGATGGCAAGAGGAATGTCGTGTGGTTTTTGTTTGTTGTTTTTTTTAAGCCACAACCAAATAGCAAATACAAAACAAGTATGTGCCGAGACCTTCGACAGCAAGGGGGATGTCCAAGAGGAACAAACTGTACATTTGCTCATTCTCAGGAAGAGCTTGAAAAGTGAGTGTGGGAGACTTCTTCCTTTTTCTGTTTTTTTTTTCTCTTTTTAATTTAAATCCAAGCAATCTACAGAGATTTTTGAAAACATTCTCTTCCATACATTCATTCGGAAGGATTTGTGACTCTCTTGAAGTGACATTTCTTTATATGAAATTGAAAGTAGAGAAAAGCAATGTCTGCAGACTAATCCCAGTTTTATTTTTTATTTTACCCCATATATGGTAAAATTTCCTTTCCTGAAACTGAGTCTGAGCTCAGTGTCTTTCAAGGATTGGTTATATCACCTACAAGAGAGAATGTTAATTACATTTTAATTGATTAAGGAATGAACTGAGTTATTGAACAGTATGCAGCTCTGCATTTTTGAAGCTGTTTTCACCCAAATGCATTTTTAAAGAACTGCAGAATGGGTCTTATAAGAGGAGAGATGATTTTGGGGTCCAATTGTTGAAAGTAAGCTTGTAGTTTTTTTGGTGTTGTGTTCTTCTCAATCCCTTCTTTTTGCTAGTTTTGCAAATCCATTAAACTTCACAATAAGCACTTTTTATACCATCTTTTGTGTGTTTGCACGTGTTTGTTTGTAGATATCGCTTGAGGAACAAAAAAATCAGTGCAACAGTGAGAACATTCCCCCTTCTGAATAAGGTTGGCGTGAATAGCACCGTCTCAACCACAACGGGAAACGTGATCTCTGTCATAGGAGGCCCTGAGGCAACGGGCAAGATGGTGCCAAGTACTAATGGAATTGCTAACCTGGAAACTGGGGTTCCCCAGCTGATCCCCCGCTGTGCAGACACCTCCCTGAGAGCTCTGGAGAACACCAAGAAGGGAGGCAAGACTGGAGCCAACGGCCAGAATGCTTCTGGGTCCCCCACAGAGTCACTTCCTGAAAAGTAGGTGGCTTTTTTTTTACATCAGGACAATGAAACAGAACATTTTGCTTTTAGAGTATCATGGAGTTTGTGGGTGGCCAACTGATATGGAAGTGTGGTCCTGGCTTGCAGTAACTGCTGGTGCTCAGTGGCTGCAGAGCTGTGGCAGGTCTTACACTGCAGTGCAGGTACAGCCACACAAAGCCTGTGGGTTCAGGGTATCAGGGCCAGCACCCGTTGTTTTAACTCATGTGCAATATTGACAAAATGGTAAATCTATCACTTTCTCTTATTCAGTTGTTCTCAGCTTGGTATCTTAGTTACTGTTGGGTTATTACATAAAAATAAAAAGTTATGGCAGACAAATAAATTACATACATATTACACACTATTGGGTTATTGCATACAAATACGTTATTATATGCAATAAATTGTAATCAAAATTTGACATTTCCTAAAACCAAGAAGGATGCACATAGTGTGTACTTATTAGAAATCTTGTAGTTTTGGGGTTCTCACTTAAAACTTCACACATAATTCTACAGGAAGCACTGAGTCTCTAAACAGCTTTTCAAAGCCTTTGTCTTTACCAGAATACACTCACAAAGGGTATCAAAACATTGATGTCCACTTTCGAGTTCTTCTAGGAGAAAGTCTAAGATGTAGCACCAGTTGGGGTATGAAAAATAAAATTCCAGAGGAAATGACAAGGCCCAAATTTCCATGTTACGTGGGAGTGTACACGAAGAGGTGACTAACTGAAATAAGTGAAGATCTGCTTAATGATTTCTTGGTAATCCTTTTCAGTAAAATTGGTTCTCCACCCAAGACTCCTGTAAGCCAGGCAGCAGCTACCTCAGCTGGCCCTCCCAATATTGGAACAGAAGTTAATTCTGTGCCTCCAAAATCCAGCCCGTTTGTTCCCAGAGTACCTGTCTACCCTCCACATTCTGATAATGTTCAATATTTCCAAGATCCCAGGACTCAGCTGTCATATGAAGTTCCACAATATCCACAGACAGGTGAGATGAGCACTGCGTAAAAAATAGCTCTGAAAAGCCCAAATGCTGAGAAATAACTTTTATGTTTGTTTTGTCAATGTTTATTTTATTTTTATCAAATATCAGCTGAATCTTCACTTAATGGAATACTAATCTTATTAATTGCTGGGTAGGTAAGGGACTTGCCGTTTGCTCCCAGTGTTAGTAGTTCTTGCCTTTGTGTGCTGTATGTTATGCAACTTCAGCCTCCAAAAGAACTTGAACCTCAAGGTTTTCATCTGCTTTTCCCTTTGTTAGCATTTAATTGCTTTTATTTAGACTTACTCTTGCCATGGCCTATCCATGAGGGTATCCATGGGCAGGATTCAGACGTGCAGCACACTTCTGCTGGGAGGTTTATACATCTTTGTGCTTGCTCAAATGTTTCCGAAGCGTTCCAGTTATCTTTTTAGGTTGCACTGTGCATGTTTATATTGAAGCAAACAATTGTGGTTTACAGCACTGAGTCATTCACAAGCTCTCAAAAGGTAGAGGTGTTCAGGCAATCTTCTCAAAAGAAAGCAGAATAAGTCAAGTGTGAAATGGTTATTTATAGGCCTTTTAATTTTTAGCAATATGGCTTTTTATTTTAGGGAGAACTGTCTTAACTTTCTATATAAAGAATTGCTTAAGGTCCTGTGTTTTCAATTACATAGTTATACCATAGTACGTAAGAGCAATATTTTCCAAACTGGGTCCAGGTGGTGAAGGCCCAGCACTGCATCTGCAAATGTGGTTGAAATTACATTTAACAAAAACATGGTAGGGTCAGTAAGAGGTTTGTAAAGTGTGACTCCTCATTCTCTAAAGGTACTTATCAATGCTATTTACAGTTTTAGAAGGTGTAAAATTTTGGGTCATTTGTGGTTTGCATTAAATGTGCCTTTTTCCAATTTTTAAGGGTATTATCCACCACCTCCAACAGTACCAGCTGGTGTGGCTCCCTGTGTTCCTCGCTTTGTGAGGTCCAATAACGTTCCAGAATCCTCCCTCCCACCTGCTTCCGTGCCATATGCCGACCATTACAGCACATTTCCCCCTCGAGACCGACTGAATTCTCCTTACCAGCCCCCTCCTCCGCAGCCGTACGGACCGGTTCCTCCTGTCCCCTCTGGAATGTATGCTCCGGTTTATGACAGCAGGCGCATCTGGCGCCCGCAGATGTACCCACGAGATGATATTATTAGGAGCAATTCTTTACCTCCCATGGACGTGATGCACTCATCTGTCTATCAGACATCGTTACGGGAGAGGTACAACTCTCTGGATGGGTATTACTCTGTGGCTTGTCAACCTCCAAACGAGCAGAGGACTGTGCCTTTACCAAGGGTAAGTGAGAGCCAGGAAGGGAAAGCTCTATGCAGAGTTGGTTCTGAAGGTCGTTACTGGAAAGTTGGTAAATAATTGGCATAGACCTGTTTATTACAGTGATCGAGACACGTGACTTGGACACAGTTCTTGTTTTGCTTTGAACCTTAAAATGGTCTTGCAGAACAGATTACTCTGATCTGCATTAGGGCCAGAGCCCCTCTGCCTCTTTCATGCCCATGCATGTTGCTTGAATTAATTGCATATTTAAGATTTGAGTTGCCATACATGGACCTACAAATTCTTGTGAAATTCTTCAAGAGGTATTAGTGGAGGGTTACAGACTCAAGGAAATTTGGGGGTCCAAATGTGTCCCATGCAAGTATTTACCTTCTGATTAGAGTGTGATGGGATATCAAGTCCTGTATTTATTCTTTCTAGGAGCCTTGTGGTCATTTGAAGACTGGTTATGATGAGCAGCTGAGACGGAAGCCAGAGCAATGGGCACAGTACCACACACAGAAAACTCCTCTGGTTTCGTCAACCCTTCCTATGGCAACACCATCTCCAACACCACCTTCTCCTCTCTTCAGTGTAGATTTCAGCACAGAGGTGGGAAGCCAAAGAAGCTCTTTATTTTCTCTCTCTGTTTCTTAAGATGCCATTTATTATTTCTAGTAAAGCTTTTCTACCTGCCATTTATTGTTCATAAAATTAAATTAATCTTCTAGCAAAAGGAAAGTAATACCTAATAATGATACATTCGATTTGGTGTTAAGATGATGCTAAACATGACTGCAGAAAAAAGGTCAAGAAGTGAAGTGATTCAATTCAGCCTCCCTAAATGAAATGTAATTTTATTGAACTCACTTTGTGAACCTCCAGGTTTTTGTGTAGGGAACAGCAGTTGTTTTCCATTAAAAAGTATATTACCTTTGATACTCCAAGTGGCTTTGACTTGATGAGTAACCTGAATCAAGCTTCAAGTGCTCATCAAGTCCCAAAGAATGCATTCCATTAAAAATGGCAAAAGGCATTGGTAGGACATTGTGTATTTCTGTGATAAGTCCTGTAAAGAAGAATAGAAACTCAAGAAATAGCAATAGTTTCTTGCATCGAAGAAACTAGTCTGAAAACCACAATGCCAAGCACTCTTAGCTGTGGTTTGACAGTTTTTGTAGTGATATTTGAGGTGTTAAGAACGATTATTCAGAACAGATCTTGTAGGTGTACCTCAAGTGCCTTATGCATGCATTCAAGGTGGATCAGGATTTAGTCATTTTCACCCAGGTTGGAGGGTTTGAAGTCGAACTTCTGTTTACCACTGGCTAATACCTTAAAGGAAAATGCACGGCTTCCTCTCAGTTAAGCTACTGTAGGTATTTGCCTAAAGTAACCTGACACTAACAGATTCCAGTCTCTCATCTTGGCAGGCCAGGCAGGTATTTTATATGGCAAAGTTTGCCCTCTGGTAGCTGCCAGGGGCACTGGTTTAAAATTTGACAAAGCAGCTTATGTTGTCCCCAGGTAAGGTCTTGAATATGGCTGGAACTCCTTGATTGACTTCTGAGATACATTTTCTGCTATTTAATTAAATTATCTTCTCATTTAAAAACTGAATTCCCTGTTTTTATTATTCATTGCTTATTTATTCCCTTTTCTGTAGTTCTCAGAGAGTGTCAGTGATTTGAGTGGAACTAAATTTGAGGAAGACCATCTCTCTCACTATTCACCGTGGTCTTGTGGCACTATTGGCTCTTGTATAAATGCTATCGACTCAGAGCCCAAGGATGTGATTGCCAATTCCAATGCCGTGTTAATGGTAGGGGTTTTCTGCATGTTCTCTCATTAGTGTGATGATCCTTACATGCTGAAGTGTCTTCTGTTTGGTTAAACCAGCCTTTAAAAAAAAAAAAAGGTTGATAGCTTCCATTATTAGTATTTTAAAGTAGTTCTGCTCATTTGAAGTTGTTTGGAATATCCTATCCCAGTTTTGTAAATAGGCAACAATGATGAGAAAGTTACTGGCCAGCTGAAGAATGTGCATAACCTCAAATGAGTCCATATATCTCCTGTCTCCTGAATATGTAGGATTTGGACAGTGGGGATGTTAAGAGGAGAGTGCATTTATTTGAAACTCAGAGAAGGGCAAAGGAGGAAGATCCGATAATCCCGTTTAGCGATGGACCCATCATCTCCAAGTGGGGTGCAATCTCCAGGTCATCCCGCACCGGTTATCACACGACTGATCCAATCCAGGCCACTGCTTCCCAAGGAAGTGCTACTAAACCCATCAGTGTGTCAGGTACAAGTACAGGCTTTGTGTGGCAGTAATTCATCATTCATACACACCACCAGCATTTCATCCTCTTTGTGCTTACTGCAGCTACGAAATGCAAACAGCTAAAGAACAGGTCTATTCCTCTGAAGAACAGAGAAGACAGTGAATGATATCTTAATTCTTTTACAGATTATGTCCCTTATGTCAATGCTGTTGACTCAAGATGGAGTGCCTATGGCTCAGATTCTGCTTCCTCAGCGCGTTATGCAGAACGGTACGGACTCCTTCCTGAGCTCTGCTCACTGCTTTTCCTGTAGCTTGCAGTTCTTCAAAGTACTCTGTGTGGGGGGGGGGAATCTGGAATGTCTATTAATAGACATTCTTAATTTTAAAGTAAAAGACTTTTTACCTCTCAAGCATAAAGCCTTGGAAAAAACTAGGTTAAAACTTGTGTAGTCTTTAGTACTTAATGCAGTTAATAGTGCACAATTACTAGCAGTGGCTCCCTTGAGAGATATCAAACAACTGGAGTCAGGTACTGCCAAGTTGTCATGTCAAAATCTTGAGTAGTTTCAGGTTTTCTTGGCACATCTTATCCATGTGTAAAATAAGGATGTTTGCTTCATACAATGCCCTGAAGTATTGTGAGCCACAGTGAGAATGATGAACACGTTGTCTTAGGCACATCTAGTTTCTGTCCAAAAATCTAACATCGATAGACTAATGAAGTTATGTGATGTTTGATTTAGAGAACTTGTTTTTAATTCCTAGCTTTGCCTTCTTTCTTTTAAAGGGACAGGTTCATAGTTACAGATTTGTCTGGTCACAGAAAGCATTCCAGCACTGGAGATCTACTGAGTATTGAATTACAGCAGGTAAGACCAGTTATTATACCATGAGGGTTTTTTAATTTAAAATAAATTGTTTAGTAAAGTGCTTTTAAATAAATTTTCTTAGTGTAACATATGGAAAATAGTACAAATGACAAAATGATCAGTAAGGGTTAAAGTAGACACCAGTCCTGCAGCACTTGCTGTGCTGCAGTAGGACTGCTAATAGGAGCTGTTCCACTGGCATCAGGAAGGCTGTTTTGGGGAGAAAGTGCTGTATCTGATGCATGTCAGCAAATGCAGAAAGAAATAAATGCAGTGCATTAAGAGAACAGGTGGTTCTCCATCTAGCAAGGGAACTGTGCTTTTGTGAGTGGGTTATTTCACCATCTGACCACACATGGTTTAGGTGCAGTGGTTGGTAACTGATCTTTCTTTCCATAGGCCAAAAGCAACTCCTTACTGCTTCAGAGAGAGGCAAATGCACTTGCCATGCAGCAGAAGTGGAATTCTCTAGATGAAGGCAGTCGTCTTACCTTAAATCTTTTAAGCAAGGAAATTGATTTGAGGAATGGTGAGGTAAAGAAAGGGGTAATTGGGATGAAACAAATCTTTGAGGGTTTTTATATATGTACAGAAGTGCATGAATTTTAACTGAGAGTTGAAACTTAGTTTTAACACTCATAAATATTTATAGCACATTCTGTACAAGTTAAGTCACTGTTGTTGTACTCAGTTATTATATGCTGCTGCTCCTAAGATGCATTTACGAAGTGGGAAGAATGTGACAATCATTTTCATTGCAATCATTAGTTTTTGTCTGTTTGTGTTATAAATCTAAACATTTTGTCAATGGATTCTGTTCAAATTTCTGCTTCAGTATTCATTTTATCTGTTTCAGTACTTTGTGATTAGATTTAGCTTTGTATTCTATGTTGTCTGTGCCTGAAGTTCATTTGTGTCTAACTAGCTCTCTTGTATTGTAAAAGTGTTGTGTCCTAGAAATGCATCTTCTGTTTTCACTTTAATACTCCAGTATTGTGTGAAGCAGGTGAAAAGCCAACATGGTATTTAGAGAACATATTCATTCTTTTTTAGACCGATTATCCTGAAGACTGTGCAGACACAAAGCCAGACCGAGACATTGAATTGGAGCTGTCAGCCCTCGATACAGACGAACCTGACGGGCAAGGTGAACAGATAGAAGTGAGTACAAAAATCTGTGTGTCTAAAGAGGCCACTGGCTCCTTTCATTAGCCTTTATGGATTATGTTGATAGCAAAGCCTTGTGGTTTTAGTCCTAGTAATGACATCCAACATATACCTTCTTTTAACACTTAGGGTCTTGTACTTGTCACTCAGATACCTGGCAGTTGATACTGGTGAAGTTAAAAACAGCTCACAGTTCATAATACTCTTGTCATTCACAGCCATCTTTGAATAATTGGCTTTTCCTTTAGTAAAATGTGGTAGACATTCCAAGAGTATGACATAAAATTAAGGAGTTTTATGATCAGACTCCCTTTTCCATTAGCTTAATGTAGTGGAACTTAATAGGAAAATGTAAAGCTGGTAGGGACAGAGTTGATGGGCATTTCTGCTTTTCTCTTGTAGGAGATTCTGGACATACAGCTAGGGATTAGCTCCCAAGAGGATCAGCTGCTCAATGGAACAACTGTAGAGAATGGGCATCTGCTAAAGCAGCACCAGAAAGAATCTATGGAACAGAAGAGACAGAGTTTAGGTGAAGACCTTGTGATTCTGTGAGTGTTAGACAAAACAGCAGTGTCTGCCAGTGTTAGACAAACAGCAGCATCAGAATAGTGGAAGCATGGTTGTGTAAGGATGAACTACGTACCTGCTCAGACCTGGATTAGACATCTGCATTGTTTATACATGGTGGAGTGAGAAGAACCTGTTAAGAAATAGATTTAGGTCACAAAGCTGTAAGTCCCAGGCTGGTACCATTGTTCGTATGCATCGTTGTAACCGTACACACTGAAACGTGTCACAGCTGTTCAAAACACCTTTCACAGTCAGTAAGCAAAAAATGCAGAATATTTTTATAGTTAACAGAAACTAAGAAAAACTTCAAAAGGTTAAATGGCGGACTGTTTGCACAAATCTCCGTGGAGAGGTAGATTTTGAAATACACTATTTTAGGTTTATATGTTCCGTAGTCTTTAATGAGTAAAGCAGCCTTTGAAAATGAGGCAGACTACTTTAACATCTCCAGCGTACCATTCCAGAGTAAGAACTTTAGCCTGTTGCTAAAAATGAGTTTATGTCAGTATTTATTTAATGCACACAATTCAGTTCCGGATACTTGTGCATGTCCTTGTTTAATATTTGTGTAACTTATTTTTCTCCTCAGGGAGGAGCAGAAAACAATCCTGCCCGTAACTTCTTGCTTCAGTCAGCCGATCACAACATCTGTTAGCAATGCAAGCTGCCTGCCCATCAGCACATCAGTCAGTGTTGGCAGCCTCATTTTGAAAACTGCTCACATTATGTCTGAGGATAAAAATGACTTTTTAAAGCCTATTGCAAATGGCAGGATGGTTAACAGCTGAAAGGCATTCATCTTTCCAGCTTGTGACCACACCATGGAAGCATTTACACTAGCTTTTTATATATATAATATATATTATATAATGTATATTTTTTTTAAAAAAGATAATATTGGGGTCATGCATTTCCTGTGGACTCTTTGATACTTCAAGCCCCTCTCGCATTAGCATTCTGAAGAAACAAAAACTTACTTTAGTAGGGTAAGGCGTTCACTTTCCACAAATGAATGGAATTTGGACATTGTTTTACTTAAGCTTAAAGCAGCTTTTTATGAGTTTGTAGCAATCCGGTGCGGTATCTGAGCCATTCTTGTTGAAAATGGCTTCTGTAGAAAACTAACAACTCAGTTATTTAAACTAGCAGGATCCTACGATGATACATCTAGTGAAAGGAAGACTAACTTATTTGTCTCTATTTTGTTTCACGAGAGAAGAACTTGTATCTTGTTGCAGCTGCTTTTTCTTTAGTTGTGGAACTTTGCATGGAGTCTTGTTTCCTGTTGGAAGACTGAGAGGTGGAGATTTGGACTTGAGGCTTTTACAGGGTTAACACACCGTTAGCTTTGCACTGCTGCATTATTTGCAGGTCTGTGGGGCAGTGCTTTGCTGCAGCTTGTGGTTTCCATTCCCCCCAGTTTCTGCTTTAGTACTGTAGATACACATGCACAGGCTACTTGTCCAAGTAAAGCTAACAGAAGTAAATCAAGTGCCTAAGTCCTCCAGCTAATGTACTAGGTATTGATTTCCCCAAGATATACATGAAACAATTTTCAACGATTTTGAGAGGTTATGCACTAATGTAACAGCAATTTTGGGTTATTTTCTTCTTCTTTTTCTTTTTTTCATTAATAGTTCTCAACTTGGAGATTATAGGATCCAGATGACTTGGCAAAAAGTATCAGGTGCTCTTGGCTTTCCTTTGAAAACCCTGTATCTAGTGTTTGCACTGACTAACAAGATGGTATTGCTGTTTTTTGTACTGTTTTGTTTTTAATTTAAACTAAATATTGGGAATTTAAGGTGGTTGTAATTACCTTTGTTAAGTGTTGTGAATCATAATTTTGTATTCAGGTTTAATTTTTGCTTATTCAGTGGCAACTTATTTTCAAAGACCTTGAAAATACAATGAGATAGCATTATCTGACCTTCAGAGTACTGAAAACTGTATGAATTTATGCCCTGTTAAGAGGTGACTGAGAATCATGTTAGACATGTCAACTGAAAATTGGTTTTCATAAATACACATGAACTAGAGCCCTGGGCATATTTTTTTGAGAAGCTTAAAAATCCACTTTTTTTTTTTTTTTCTTTTAAGAAAGCAGGACTCTCCCTCCTGATGATTACTGTCTTCTTGTTTGTCCTCTTACTTTTCTTTGTGACAAGTTTTACATTTTTTTATGTTTTTATTAACTTCTGTGAAGTTGTTTACTCTGAAAATTGTACTGGAATATTTTAAGTCAAGCTGATCTTTCACCAGGTGTACTGCATGTAAGGGCTTTTCCTGCTAGCAAAATGCTTAAAGAGGATCATGTTACTGGTCGTCTGAGTTGTTATTTTACAAAATCACAGCTATGTGGTCGGGTAAGATTTTGATAACTGTTTTGTGCACGCTTCTGGGGGGTGGGGGTTGGCATTTCCCTGAGGGTTACTGATTAGACTAAGTAAATATTGGTGTTTGATATCACTCCTAATGAACCTGTCCATGAAATAATTATGTTGTAAATATACCTGCAAATCCAAGGGTTAGTTTTGATATTCTGGTGTCAGTATGGAAGATCTTACACATCTATTTAATACTCCAATGTCAAGGAATGTATGTAGAAAAACAGTCAAGTAGTCCTTTCTTAGTTTCCTTTGGCTGTTGCTGTACCTTCTCCAGCCAGTGCCACCTCACTCTAGGGTTAGACTGACGCTTCGTTTCACTCGCTACGTGAAGTGAATGGATACAAGAACCAGACCACCTTTGTCACCTTAACTTATTTCCTATTGATGTTAACTTTAACTTAGAATGTTAGACATAAATATGATTGTTGTATATTTTATACCAAGACCATTCTGTAAATATGAATTTATATTACTTTTGAAATGCTTCTGAGATACTATTATTTGCTGTACAATGTAATTCCAAAACAGATATGCAAACAAGTATGTCTCTTTCATGGATATTTAAACAGTGAGATCTTCCATGTTGAAGGTGATGTAATTTTTTTAAAAGATTTTTAAATTTTAAATTGCTATTTTGTTACAAAAATAGAGAAAATATAAAGGTTTGAGAAGTCCTTATTTGCCCTCAGGGAAAGAGCCCTCTGTGCACCAGAACTCCACAGAACATCTTCAGCATGATCTGAGGGTGAATATATACTACATAAATTGATTGTGTATTTACCTTAACTTTTTAATTTTAAAATGGCAATTTTAAAAACTTGGTTGTGCTCTGCTGGAGGGGGTTGGGATAAGCTGCTTACACACATTTGCCTGTTTGTCCAGTGAAATGACATAAGCCTGACATATTCCTGCCAAGGTCTTGGCATATTTAAGAACAAACGTATCTCTAGACTCTTGTCTGCAGCAGGAGGTCCCGTGATAGAGCAGTTCTCTAGGATGACCATACACTTCATATGGAAAGTTGGTTCTCAACTGAGGCTAGAGTTCTCTAGTTGAATTTTTAACCTATAATGACAGGCAAAAGAATTATTTGGGGGTTTAACAGCATGCCAGCTTTGTCTTACGGTTTTAACACTGACTGTGTGGTTTTTGCCATGAAACTAATGCCCTCCAGTGCCCTGACAGGGAGAAGAAGCTGCAGGTGGGAACACCTGGCTCTGGCTTCCTTCTTTGTTGAAGTTTCAGCCCTTGACCCTTTACAAACAAGTATGTATTCATGTGTTAGTTGTAAATCAGGTGCCTTTGGGCTGTGGAAGGGCTTATTTTCTGACACTGAGAGAGAGTGACTTACCTTCGTGTGTCAATAGCAGTGATGCCCATTTAGGTTTTGGCCTAACTTACTGTGCTGTCAGAAAAGAAGGCCCGTAGCAGATCGAGGAAAGATATTGGCTCTTTTGCTTTGCTTGGACAAGCATTTTGGGTTGGTTTGGTTTGGTTAATTTTTTTTTTCCCCGTTGGGGGTACAGCAGGGATTTCACATGCAAGAGAGACAGGAATTATTAGCATCTAAGTTAATTGTGTTGCCTCACTACCTGGAGTCATTCCTTGGTTTGCCTCATTTCCCATATAGGTCTTAATAGAGACTAATGCTTGTGCTGGGAGAATGCTTGTGTGAGAAAGTAACTATCTGTACATTCTTAACATATACTTAGAGCAGAGTGATTGCCCTGCTACTGATATTTTGTTCCTGTAAACAGGTGACAAGAAATGAACCTTAGTGTTTATGCAGATTTTGCATTGTAGAATGTATACTAGACCCTTCAAAGGCAAGGTTAGACTCTTTGCAAAGCAAACTGGCATTGGTTCTTGGTAGTCTAGTACAGGGACACTAAAGTTTGGCATTTGATTTAGGAAAAAGAAAACAGTTGTACACAGCTGATTATGTTAAATAAGCTCTTAATTAAGCTCTTTGTAGAAGTCTTAATTTGGAAGGTCTTAGTGCTTTGATAACTCAATTGAAATTTTAATTTCTCCTGTACTCAAGAGCTGAATGCTGTTCTTGTATAATAGTGTACTAGGCTGGATGAGGTACAAAATAATGCACAGTGGTCAGAAACAGCTGAGGAAAGAACGCTTAAAATAACTCAATCTAAACTCAGAATAGTTCCAAACATTGGTTTTGTTTGCTTTTTTTAAAGCACAAGTTGTCAAGTTGTACCTGTTGCTGTACATAAACACTGTATGCCAGCAGCTCCTTGATCATATTTGTGAACAGACTTTCATTGATTATTAGACTGGTATTAAAGGAAAGCGTTGGATTTGAGAGTGTAACAAAATGAGAAATGATCGGATGATCTATAGGATGTAAAAGTCCATTTTTATGTTGTAGTTTAATCCCTTTGTTAGGAAGTTCCCTCTCATTGAGGGACCTCTTCTGCAAGCAGAACACAATAAATGTGCTTTTTTAAATGACCCAATTTCCCAGAACAAATGAACAGCTGACTTTGGCAGTAGTCATCCCCCTGCATCTCTTTGCTGGCAAGGGAGCAGGACAAGGGGAAAGAAAACCACAAAACTCTCCGTGATGAGATGAAACAAATCTGAATAATCAAAGTGCCCAATGCCCAAACATAATTCTACACCCCGTTATTTAAGGATGCTTGTGGAAGCTTTTAATCACTCAAGATTTTGCTGTAAAAGCTGAAATAAAGCAGAGCCTGGCTGCGTTTCTTACTGCCAAAAGCCAAGGTCATTTGCACATAGCCCATGGATTTCTCCAGAGTAGATCTCCGTTACCCAAGGCATGGGAATGCATGCGTTTTCTTAGCTGGGCAAACAAGTACATTATACAGTAGTTGTGATACAACACACGTGGCTTTGATTTGTACTGCACATACCCACTGTACAGCCACTCCGAAGTATTGTGGTTAGCTTGCAGCATCTGCTGTCGCATTGATACTGTTTACTGCGTATTCTTTTCCCTGGAAGTTTTAAAGAAAATTTTTTTTCTTGTTGCATTGATTACATTTTATAAATTTGCTTAGCTGGAAAGTTTGGGAAAAGAGGCCTGTTTGTCAATTGTACAACCGATTGTGAAGCTCTAGTGTGAATATTTTTACGTCTGTATTAGACATTTTCTTTGCAAATCTATTGTTCGATTGAAATGTAAATGAAATAAAAGATGGTGTACACCCATCATGTATAAAGCAGGCACCATCGCTACGATGGATTTAATGCTCATTTTTATGGCGCATTCTCAGCTTCTATTTAAAACTATAATTTAAAGAAAAAAAAAATCTGTAAAATGAAATGGGGATATATGGGGGAGTAAATTCTATTCCGTTTATTTCGGTTTTGATTCCCAATGGTAATGTTTCCCTTCGTGTTAGAGTAGGGGGGCCCCGGCGGGGCCCGTGTGTCGCTGTAGCACTGACGTGCAGAGGTTGTAGCTTTGGCTGGGCACGGATAGAGCATCCCGGTTCGGTGTTTGAGAGACTCGATGGAAGAAGTTTGCAGTATTGACATGTATTTGCATGCACGAATAAAAATTATTTGTCCACCTTAACGCGCTGTTTGTCGTCAGCGGGGGCTGGGGGGGAGCGGAGGGAGCGGAGCCGCTCCGGGGCGGGG
>VZTJ01005183.1:1585542-1603547 GCA_013397795.1 Orthonyx spaldingii | reverse complement strand
GGGCTGTGGGAGCTGAGCCGGTTCGCTCGGGGCCCGCGGGTCCCGCCGGCCCCGGCCGAACGTGGCCCGGCCCCGCTGCGGGGCGATCCCGGTAATCCCGGGCCATCTGGCGCTGTAATCGGCTGAATCTGGGCTTAGCTCCCGCGGAACCTGCAGCGTTCGGCAGGAAAACCGGGAGCCGGGCTGTGTCCATCAGCTATAAAACCGGGAGCTGGGCTGTATCTATCGGCTGGAAAACCGGGAGCCCGGCTGTGTCCATGGGGTGATCGCGGGGTCTGTGTCACACACACGGCCTGGGCTGACAGGGAGACCCCTGCACAGTCAAGCGTGAGCCCAAATCAACTGATTTGATTAAAATTTCTTCTTTCAGGTCTTGATAAAAGCCTGTCTCTAAAATACTGGAAAGGAATACAGGTCAGATCACTTTAATTTGCTTAATTACATTGATAGTTTTTCAGCTCAAATTATTGTTAAATAATGTAAATAATACTCAGTGGCTGTGAATCAGCCTGATGGAGCTGTCCAATGAGGCTGTAAGGTTTTAAATTAAGTGAGTTTGAATTTGTGTCTTAAGAATTAACCCAGGTGACTGACTGCACCGAGGGCTGTTTGAGAGTGGACTGTGTTCTCTTGGGGTTAAAAACTGCCCCAAGGAAGTAAAGGACCATCGTGGTGCACGTTTGATCAGAGATGCATCCTCTGTTTTGTTCATTTATTTTTAGAGCATAATGACTACTGCAGATGATAAACTGCTTGGTGAGAAGCTGCAGTATTATTACAGCAGCAGTGAGGGTGAGGATGAAGACAGTGACAAGGAGGATAAAGAAGGAGAGAGCAGCATTCCTGAAAGTGTGGGCGAGGTGGAGCTCAGCAGTGATGGCAGCGCTGTCAACACAGGTATCTTCATGTCATTGTACTTCTTTGTTTATAGGAAATTTTGTATGTTCTTCTAAAATTCATTTTTTGAAATGAAATTCCTGGGTTGATGCGTATTTGAGTCAGAGAGTGATCATTCCCTGGCTGTTGTCTAACCTTATTTTTAATAACTGTTCTTTTTTTAATTTGACTTCTCCTCTGAGAGAATTCAACATTATATCTAAAGCAATCACACTTTAGATAGAAGGCTGAGACACGGCTGATTTGTACAATTTGATTGATAATATATCATTATTTTTGTTCTGATGAAAGCCATGCTAACAATGGGGGAACTCTAGTGGGCTGGTGGTTCTATTTCAAGAGCACAGATATTAATCTTTGGGACAATTGTAAGAGTAGCCTAGTTAAATAAACTGTAGCCTTCTTATTAAAAAAAAAAACAGATACAAACTCAAGGACATGCAAATGCCAAATGACTTCTTTCATTTCAGTGTTTTGCATAGTTACATGAACATTTATGACCAGGTCACTGTTTTACTGATTTATAAATTATCCCTTGGTTGTAAATGATAGGGAAAATTGTGTTACCTGTTTTATGTGAAATGCCTCCACACTGAATTCCAGGTCCCAAGGGAGTCATTAACGACTGGCGAAGGTTTAAGCAGCTGGAAACGGAGCAGCGGCAGGAGCAGCGCAGGGAGATGGAGCGGCTCATTAAGAAGTTGTCCATGACGTGCAGGTCTCACTTGGATGACGAGGCTGATAAGCAGAAGCAGAAAGAGCTTCAGGAAAAAATCAATGGAAAGGTAGGATGGCACAGAGGAATTAAAATGCCACTTAAATATTTAACAGTTTTGTTTACCTGTGATAACAAGTAAGTGATTTAGCTGCAATACCAAAGAAGTCCTAAACCTTCTTCCAGATTTCTCATCTGTTGATCAAATAAGTCAACTTCAGGGGATTAATTTGAAGAGTTGTACAGCAAACCTATGACTGCTGCCTCCCCTGCCTGAAACAAGTTTAGGAGCCCTTATTGATTTAGTATTTAGTAAGTGGGTGTTGAGAATTCAACTCTGAGCTCCAAAAATTGAAGACATTGTGGGTAGTGAATGCTTTTAATCAGCTGGGCTGTAAGCTAGCCCTGAGTTGTAGTCAGAGAAGTTGCTGATTTGCAGACACGTTCAGATGATGAAGCTTGGCTGTGCTCTCCTGTATCGAGTGATGTAGATAAGTTTAATGAAGCAAGTGAACAGATATACATAAAATCCTGCTAACTTCAGTTCTGCAGGCACGATGGTGCCACAAAATGTTAACTGAAAAACTAAATGAAAAGCTGATGAGAAAGAAGCTCATCTTAGGTCAGGCGCAGTTTCCAAATCCAGCGCTCCCAGCTTGGTGAAAACACATGGCCACCATTAACCTGGATTAAAGTGGGAGCATGGAGCAGCCACTTGTGTTAGTAGTGCAGCTTGTGGGAACTGGAATACCCAGGGCTGAAATGGCTGTTCCCACTGGACATGGTTTCTAATTAGATCAGAATGGAGTGGAAGACAGGTGCTTGAGCCTTCATGGGTTGCACTTTGCTGTTATTAAAGATGAGTGACCCACATTAATCCTCTTGATTTGCATTCTCATTATGTAAGTGACCCATATAGTGATGCAGATCTTTTTCAGGAATCGCTGTGTGTGTTTTTCAGATGACTTTACAAGAGTATAACATGATCCACAACGACGAGGACGATGAGGAGTTCCTGCAGCGCTACAGGAAGCAGCGGATGGAGGAGATGAGGCAGCAGTTGTACAGTGGGCAGCAGTTCAAGCAGGTGTTTGAGATCACCAGTGGAGAGGCATTTCTGGACACCGTGGACAAAGAGCATAAGAGCACACTGATCATGATCCACATTTATGAAGACGATATCCCTGGCACCGAATCCCTGAACGGCTGCATGATCTGCCTGGCTGCTGAGTACCCAGCAGTGAAGTTTTGCAGAGTGAAGAGTTCACTCATTGGTGCCAGCACTCGCTTCACTAACAATGCCCTGCCAGCTCTGCTGGTCTACAAGGCAGGGGAGCTCATTGGCAATTTCGTGCGCATCACTGACCAGCTTGGAGAAGATTTTTTTGCTGTAGACCTGGAGGCTTTTCTGCAGGAATGTGGTTTGCTGCCAGAAAAAGACCTACTGCTCCTGACTTCTATACACAATCCATCTGCATGTTACAGTGAAGACAGTGATCTGGAAATAGACTGAACCATTTATGCCGAGGGCCCGTAGGTGTAGTCATGCTGTGGGATGTTCGTGTGCTAGGGATTGTTCTCTCTCCTCCATCGTGTGGGTATGTATTCCTCCCCTTCATGCACTTTCACTTTTGCTCATTTAAAATAACAAGGAATTCCTAACATTTTCTTAAATTAATTCCATGTGTACAACTAAAACAGTCTCATTTCTATGCAATTCAAATGTATTTTGCTTACCATGAAGTTCTAACACAGTTCAGTAAGTTTAGGAAATTGTCTGTTGTCATGTCTCAATGTCCTTACACGTTTCAATTGAGATGTGGCCACCAACTCCCTAAGACAAGAACTGAGGCTGGAAATAAAAGAGTTTTTAAAATTCAAGACTTATTAACCTGGTGCTGAACTGTTCCAGTTAAAAGTGGAGGTCCCATGTTCCATTCCACAGTTTGCAGTCTCCTTCCTGGGAGTGTCTTGTTCTAACACTTGGCCTTACATTTTTGTTCCTTTCTCACTCACAAATAATGACAACCCCTGGCTTCATCCTGAAAATTGCTTTTCAGCTGGAGAGAATTCTTCCCTTAACCTTCCCTGAGACATAAATGCAATTACAGCTCTTAACACATTCTTGGGTTTTAAAATACCCATCCTCGGAGTTCATAGTAGTCATTTCATCAGAAAATGAGCTCTGCCTCTTCAGAGAGACTGTCTGCTACCAAGAGCTCCAGCGTGTGTGCTGAACAGCAGCAAGGAGAATTTTGTTGGCAAAATGCAGAATTAGGACTTGAATAACCTCAGAATTTCATCTCTTGCTAAAATTACTAAATCAGTGCTAAAGTTCTTTTCTGTCTGCCTTCAGTAGTAGTAAGTAGACTATCATTACCTAAATACATGACCCAATGTAATGCCATGTTTAATGATTAAATTTAATTGCAATTTTTATGTAAAGCACTTTGGAACACCAGGAAGAAATGCAAGCGTGTCTGTGGATCCTAATAGGATCTTAATAAGAATGCATCTTGGGCTAGAAAAAGGAGAATTTCTAATTGTATCTATTTGAGCTGTGTTTTAAAAAGTAGTATGAGCAGAAAAATAAATAATCTGTAATTTAAAATGACTGAGTTGAATTGCAGAAAAAACGTGTAAGATATATGAAATTAAATCATTGAGTGTGATATCTGCACATTTAAGGAAAACATCAAAGTAACTGTAACTTATATCCAGGATGAGCTTCAGTGAAGTCTGTTGTGCAGACAGGGCGCATTTTAGCATCATCATAAAACCTGTCTTGGAGAGGGGATCAAGGGAGAGCTGTCTGCTTGAGTTGCTTTGAAATGTTATTTTTATAAAGTGCTTTTTATTTTTTGCCCCCTATGGCAGCAAAACTGTAACAGGATCAAACCCTCTCCTGCTGCTCTGTGTCCAGTGGCCTGCAGCAAGGTGACTCCTGGTGTGGAACCTCCTGTGTTCAGCTATGGGAGAGCTGGTTTGCAGTGCCAGTAGCAAAAAGGAGAAGAAAAAAGGTCTGAATCCAATTAATCATTGATCTGGAAGAATGTAACAAGCACAAGGGGGTGAGGGGAGAGAAGCTGTGCCCTAACCCTGCTGCTCCTTCATGCACAGGCCACACAGCTGTGAGGGGGAGAGGAGGCTGAGCTGGGAAAAAGCTGCTGCTGCTTTTGCCCTTTCTTGAAGCTGAATCTTCAAGGAGTTCTATAAATAGGAGTTGGAAAAGAACTTGTCAGGTAGGTGTGTGGCCTCTGGTAAATGTTTTGTTTTGGAAGGAGCAGCAGTGCAGGGAGGCAGCTGGGAGTGAAGGGTGTTGCAGGCCCTGGGAGAGGAGCGTGGGATCACCTGGGTTTGCTCACAGTTCATGATGTTCCAATACAAACAGCAGAGCTGGGGCACGGAATGTGAGGGCACAGGGAAGCACGGATGGTTGCTTGGCAAGGGCAGGAACGAAATCCCGGGATGAGCTCAACATGGACATTTAATCATGGTGGCAGCATGGGTGCCAGGCAGTGCAGGACAAGATTTAGCAAAGAAAATATTATACTGAGTTTTTCTGGCCTCCCAACTTCCTCTTCTTTGTAAAATGTTCAAAATACGCCTTTGCTGAAAATCCAAACAAGGTTTCCTGTGCAGTTGCTGGCCTGACTCCCACGGCAGAGGGGCCTGCTGGGGCAGGCTGGGAGAGTCTGGAGACTCCCTCCGAGGGGGGATTGCTTTTCATCCAGGCCCCTTCACCTCCTGCTCAGTGAATCATCGCCTCCGAGGCCACACAGCCACAGATGGATGTTGTCATTGCTGCTGCACGAGCCCAGGCAGCCCCATCCTCCTGTCCCTGTCCATCCCCACATGGGCAAGCCACAGCTGGGCTCCTCGGAGGCCTGTTTAAAAATTCAGAGGATGTCCTATGAGCTGTGTTTACCAAGAGCTCAAACAGAGGGTACTTATAGCAGCGCTCACCTCTGCATTGGCCTCAGAACACAGCAGGGAGCCCTGGCCATGGCTGGATGGTGCTGGTGGCCACACCAAACACCATGTGTGGATGCAAACACTGCCTTGGATGCGGCTGCACCTTGTGCTGGACAAACTGGTGAGGGTGGGAGTGATTTATGCAAACTGCCATGGCTGGAAAACCAGCACAGAAAACGGAAGAGCTCAGCAGTGCTGGGCTGGGGAAGGCTCTGTGTGCAGGGCTGTGGGTGCCCGGGCTCCTCAGGGAGATTTCAATAGTGTGTTGGACGCTGTGTCTGGAGTTGGCAAGTGATGGTCCTACAAAGAAACAATTTCAAAGCTTTTCCTGCTAGCAGGAGGGAGATGCTCTGCTGCCCTGGACTGGTTGGAAGAGGTGCCAGGTTTGCCAGTGCTGGCTCAGCCGAGCTGGTTCCCAGTGGAACATTCCTGCTCGGTGGCAGAGAGCACCCAGGCTGCTCCCGTGCAGTTATCTGCTGGTCCCAAAGCAGCTCTGGCAGCCGGCGATAGCCGCGAGCAAACGCAGGATGTTTGTGGTTTAACTGAAACGAGCCGAGCTTGTGCCTCCTGCCAGATGGATGGGAAGGATGCTTGGGGCTGGAGCAGCTCCACGCCGGGAAGGGCGGCCACACGCACAGCTGGAAGGGTGCTCGGCTGGCTGGAGGCACGTGTGGGTGGGGAGGGACTGTGTCCTCCTCTTGGATTGCTGCACTCCTGCACGACATGGTGGGAGTGGGAGCACTGCGGTGTCCGTGTGCCAGGACTGCTCATGGCCAGCCCAGGGCAGCACAGAGCAGGTGAACCTGCCTGCTGTGCCTTTGGGGGTTGTATCGGCCTCTCTGCCTCCCCACATCCCCACATTTAGGAAACTGAAATCCAGATGATACCCTGGTAATGCCATCTCACTTCTGAAGGGTTAAAGTGAGCGAGTGAGAAGTCTCGTGCCTTGGGAGCCCCTGCTTGCAGATGTTCCCTTGCTATGACGTTCTCCTAACACGTCCCTGCCAAGGCACCAGCGCTTTAGACCTCCCTAGTTTAAAATTCCTGTAACAGCTCGCTGGGAATCCTGCTGGGATGGAGCAGAGGCTCAGGAGTGGTACCCTCTTCCAGGTCAGCACAGGAGGAAGCTGCAGCTGCGTGCTCTCTTACAGACTGTGGCTATTTCATATCTGCAAAACACCCAGGCAGCCAGATTTATGTGTGGATAGATTTTATGTGATAGAAAAGCGCTGTGTCACCATGGAATTACAGAATATTCTGAACTGCAAGGGGCTCACAAACATCATCACAGTCCAACTCCTGACCCTGCACAGGACAACCCCAACAATCCCACCCTGTGCCTGAGAGCATTGTCCAAACACTCTGAACTGTGGCATTGGAGCAGCACAGGGCTGGGGGTGGCCAGAGGGGAGCAAAGCTCAAACCCCCTCAGGACATCAGAGACCCCCACAGAACCCCCACCCTAAGGGAGGGTGGTTGCTCCATTTATTGCTTCAGGTGCAGTCAGCAATGGCTGAGCAAGCCAGAAATGAGAGCAGTTTTCAACATGATTTATTAGTTTAAATGTCCATTTTCCTGGAGTTTAACCAGGATCTGATGGGGATCAAGGCCAGTGACAGTGGCTGCCAGCTACCACGTGGCTGGGCTGGGCGAGGGCTGAGGTCTGCGTGCGTTTCAGGAGGAGGAGAGGAGCAGGCTCTGTGTGCTGTGGGGATGTTTGCTGAGCTGTGAGTGCAGAGAAGGGGGATGATGGTGGGATGGAAGAGACTCCGTCCCTTTGTGTGCACAGAGGTAGCGTCTCGCTCTGAACAGCCCCGGGTGGGCAGCAAGTGGCACATGCCAGGGTCCAAGCCAGCATGACACAGAAGGTCTGGAGACCTCGTGCTTCTCTCTGTTCTCCTCCAGGAGAGACACTGCTTTGGTTCCTTTTCCCAGCTGTGCACGTGTGCTGGGCAGGCTGTTGCAGGAGAATTGGATCAGAACAGGCTCCTCCTCCCCAGCCACTGCTGGGGCAGCACGAACACTGTGTCCTCCCCATCCCTCTGCATGCTGCCTCGTCCTCAGCATCCCTCAGGCAGCTCATCACTTCAGGTGCAGCAGGGGAGGAGAGAGTGCTCCCTGGGCTCTGGGCTCCTCTGTTCTGAGCAGGAAAGAGGGTCTCTTTACTGGCAATAGATGTTGTGTGAAGAAAAAATGAACTCCTGGTGAGTAAGAATTAAGTCAGTGCTAGCCAGTTAAGTAAAATGAAATTTTTCCAGTCTGATACTTTTCACTGATTCAGAAAACGGTTTTCAGGCTTAACCTGGATATGACCCCTCTGGAACAGGGGCTGCTGGTGGCCTGGTGCTGGGAGGCAGTGGGGATGGAAGGTAACAAAGCACTGGGAGTCCAGAGTGTCCACCGGGGAGCCCCAAAGCTGCTTTGTGCAAGGTATTCACTAGCAAGAGAACTGAGTCTGCTGAGCACAATGGTGACAGCCACACTCCCGAGGCACTCGAGCTTTTCAGAGAGCAGGGAGCAGCCTCTCCTCAAGGGCTGGCATGGAGGACACCCAGGATGGGACCATCTCCTGTCCTGTTTCTGTTGGGCACAGGGGTGGCAGGTCCCTGTGTCCCCGCCGTTCCCTGAGGAATGAACAGGAGGATACTCAGCACCAGGCTGGGAGCTCAGCTCAGCCTGCACCAGGGCGAGGACAGTCCCTACCTGGGCAGCTCATCCCAGTGCTAGAGCTCTGTAGATGCTCCACCAGCCCGAGGGCTGCCGTGCTCTGCAGCATCCGGCACTCGGAACGCCACGTACGGGCACTTCTTCACGTTGAGGCACACCAGCTTCTCCAGGGACGCTGTCTTTACGATCTCAAAGCCAGTTGCTCCCCCAAATGTACTGGGTTTCCAGTACTCTGGGGAGCAGATGGGATTTCCAAAAAGCCCCTTCAGGGAAAATGGAGCTCCGATCTCCACCATGCTTTCCCCAAAAATGCCATTGGGTTGGGGTTTCTCGAGCAGCAAGCCTGGGTAGAACTCCAGAGCATCAATGTCTCCATACAGCTCTTCCAGCTCTGCCGCCTTCTCTTCCTCTCCTGCAGCAAGTGAATATCAGAGTGCTTTAGCAGGGGAATCACACCTGGCAAGGACTGGCCTTGCAGTGGGCAAGGAGGCAACTGGCAAGCCTGACTTCCAGGCCAGAAACTATCCTGTGGACCAGTTCTCCAGCCCACAGGAGGAAGGACCTCTGCATCCCCTGTGTCAGCCCAGGCTGTCTCACTGTGGGGGCCATGAGCAGGCAGGGCTGGGATGGGCAGGAGCGGCTGCTCTGCTGGGCAAGCCCTGTGGCAGAGGGGCAGCTCACGGCCTCGTACCCACCCACGGGCACAGAGCATCCACCCCGCCCCAGCAAAGCCCCAGGAGCAGCACTGCAGCCCTACCTGTCAGCTCCTGGAAGGACTTGTAGGGCTTCATGCCAAACCTTTTCCGATACTCATTGAAGGGCTGCAGCCTCAGCTGCCGGGATTCCTTGATGACCCCAACGGCCACGTGCAAGACGTTGGCGTTGATGGTCTGTCCCCCACCAATCTGGAGGGGAGAGCACAAGGGGGAGCACACGTCAGGCACGAGGCAGCACCAGCATCGGCTCCAGGGGGCCCCCACACTAAAGCATCCATGTCCTGGGCTCGTGCTGTGGACACCAGCACATCACTGCAGCAGCAAGAGGAGAGGGAATCAGTGGAAAGTGCAAAAATCAGCTGTAGAGCAGTTTGGTCAGGTCAGCCCTGTTCCCAGGGCAGGGCACAGTGCAGGAGCAGTCTGGGATGGACAATGACCCAGTGACCTGGGAGGAGAAGAGAGATTTTGGGCTCACAGGGAGAACCCAAATGCCCAAAGGGCCTCAGCCTCAGCTGGGCAGCTTCGCACAAGCAAAGAAAGTCAGGAATGGAGCCACAATCGCTTGGAAGAAAACATCCATGCGATGGCAGCAAAGAACAGGGCCAGATGCTGCTGCAGGCCCCTCCACAGCCGGGCTGGGGAGATCCCGGCTTCCACAGGCTCCTGGCATCACCGGGATGTTTACTACAGAGCACCAAGGGCAAGCAACTGGGGCTGCCAGGGCCAGCCCTCATGGTGCTTGTGGGGAGATCTCTTAATGTGCCCATCAGGTGCTGCCCTGGGCAGACTCGGTGTGACATGTGCCCCACTGCATTCAGGGCACCATGAGTGTCCCTCCTGGGGTGCCACAGCCCCGCACCGGCAGGGAGCACAGAGCAGGACCTTACCCTTCCTGCTATCTGCTTGGAAAAGGACTCCACCAGGGCCTCCACGCCGTAGTCCAAGAGCATGGAGGTGTTGTAGAGGAACTGCATGTAGCTGTACTCTTGCCCCTGGATGATGAAGGAGTCGGGCATCAGCCCGTGCCAGTGGTAGAGCTGGTTGAACTCCACTGCGATGCGATTCCGGTACTGGAACTGGGACCCAAACAACAGCTCAGGGTCGAACTTGAGGCTCAGGTAGTACCCGCTGAGGTGCTGGACATAGTCTTCAACAACGATCTTAATGGTCTCCCCTGGGCATGAGAAAAGAAGCAGCTGGCAGCAGCAGGAGCCACCAGCTCTGTACCTGAGATGTTACCCACATCTACCACAGCAGCCATCCACCTCCTCCTGGATATGGGCTTGTTGAGTTGATTGGGAATTTTCAAGTGAATTAATTTTTCAACAGCAAAAGTCAGGCTGCCAAAACCAAAGGGTTCCTGAGGGAGCTGACCTGGATATATTTCTTAGAGATACTATAGTGACATGGCTTTTTTTCTGAATTTTGATCAGAAATCACTTTTCCTGAGATGATAGCAAATTCATAATGAACATTAATAAGAAATAATTCAAAATTATGTCATTTTCCAAAGTTAGTATTTTTGACGGACCAAACCCAATTTTTTGCTATGCGGTCCAAAACCAACGATCCCCAGATGGATACCAGAGGAACTGCCTCAAAGGCACTTTGGCCATTACCCTCAAACGAGGGCTGACCAGCGTGTGAGCACTTGGGGGCTGGGACAGGGCGGTGCCGTTCCTCACCGATGAGGATGAGCCGCGCCGTCTGGAAGAGCTGCTCGTCGCTCCAGGTGGGGTGGTCCCGCTTGAGCAGGTCGCAGACGCGGTTGTGCTCGCGCAGCCAGAGCGTGGCGTAGACGCAGAGCCCCGGCAGCAGCCCGAACACCTCCTGCCCCACCGCCAGCTGCCGCTCCTCGGGCACCCCGGGCGGGTACACCATGTGAACCGGAGCGTCGGTGACTGTGGGCGGGTACACCTCTCCATCCACCACCTGCACGGGGACACCACAACGAGATGGCAGAAAGGGCAGAGGGGACACAGACACCCCAGTAAAAGCCTGCCCAGTCAGGAACTGCCTCCCTAAGGGCACCACATGTGCTCTCCTGCAAGAAGTGAGTGGAGTGGGAACACCTCCCTCATACAGCCCCAAACGCCTGTGCCGTCAGAGCAGCTGCACCCCAAACCCTGTCCCCAACCAGCAGCCACACAGGGCGTCAGGCCTGGGGTCTCCCAAGGGCTGCCAGAGGAACACGGGCTTCAAACAACCCTGGCTCACAGGGCTGGGACGTGTTTCAGTTGTGCTGGGTGGTACCTGGAATTTCAGCTTCCCGTCTCGGAAGAGTCGCAGCTGGTGCTGCCGCTGCAGGTTGTCCCCGTACAGGTGTCCGAGGTCCACCTGCGGAGAGAGCAGGGACGGCATCAAGGCTGCTCTGAGAGGCCCCCAGGCCTGGTCACTCCCCCGCTCCCACCGCCCCAGCGCCCTCACCCCATGCCCCAGCGCCTTGGTGAAGCCACGTCCCATCTTCCCAGATGTCTTGAAGAACTGGTGGGTGAAATGCTGGGCGAAGAAGGCAAACATCATGTTGGTGCCTCGGGGATCGGCTTCAAATTTCTGCCGCAGCAGGAACCTCTCTGCCAGGAGCTGGGGGTCAGGGAGCTGCAGCTTCCCTGCGAAGGATGGAAGGTGAGGGCAGATGCCCAGTGCCGACCCAGCTGGGTGCTGGTGCTGTCTGCTGTGTCTGCTGCAGCATCAGGCACAGGCTCATCTGCACAGACACCTTACAGCCCTCTCACACAGGCCATGACATGCCCCAGCAGCTCAGCCTGAGCTGTCCCAGCAACATTTCGGATGCCATCACGCTCGTCCTGCTGTGGAGCCAGCCCGGGCAGGAGAGTGATAGCACGTGGCACTGCAAGCAAAAACTTGGCCATGGCTGGGAAACACTCAGGATGCAGGTTCCCCGGGCCAGTCCCATACCTTTGGTCCCCATGGGCGTGGGGCAGTCGTCGGGCACGGGCGGGAGGACGCGGGTGTAGTAGCTGACGTTGGCATAGGCCTCCCAGCTGATGTAGCCATAGTCAGAGTTGAAGGTGGGGGGGCTGGGGATGAGATTGGCACGAACTGAAAGGAGAGAGGGGGATCAGCACTGTGAGGCTTGAGGCAGCACCCCACAGGCTCTGCTCCTGGTCCCTGCCCGCCTGCTCTGTGCTGCCAGACACCCTCCCCTGACACCCCAAAACCAGAGAGGTACCAGTGGTGGAGGCATGTGGGCGTCCTGGGCTTTGCTCCGAGCCTTTTAAAGGCTGCAATTCCCTGCAGAAAAGGAGGGCTCATGCTAATGTGCTAAGTGGATTCTTGGATGATGAATGAGATGACAAACCCATAGAAATGGTGAAGCCAACAGCCGGAGCCTTGTGAGCGTGTCGCTACGGCTCCAAGAGCTGGAACCTAAATATTTATGCAAAGTGATGAATATGGGGACATGAGTAACAAGGGCCATATTTCCACAGGCTGCTTTCTGTGCAGCTGTGAAAGAGCCCCTTGGCCCAGGGAGCGCAGCGTGCCAAGAGCTGTTCATATTTTCCAGGCAGCTGGCAGCCTGGCACAGTGCTGGGGACCCCCTACACCCTACAGCAACCTGGCTGGGCAGCCCCCCAGTGACAGCGTGACAGGGTGGTGGAAGGATGGGGTGACAACCTTCTGGGTCTCCTGGTGAGGTGACTCAAGCCCAATGCCCACCCTGCCCACAGGAGCTGCAGCCCTGCTATCCCCACCCACATTTCTGATCATGCCAGGGGGTCCTCAAGTCCTGCTGAACCCCAAAACCCTCTCCAACCCCTCACCTGTCAGCACGAGCCTCATGAGCGTGTCCCTGATGAAGGTGCTGTTGATAATGTCCCAAAACCACTTGAAGTGGGTCAGGATGAAGTGGTAGAAGGCAGGACTGGGCTTCAGCAGGTTGTGGAGACGCATCCAGAACTCAGCTGTGGGGAACAGACCAGAAAAGTCACCGTGCCCGCTGCGGAGCCAGCCCACCCACAGCTGCTGTCAGCGAGTGCTGCGGGCACAGAGCTGCCCTGGCACCCAGATCCCGGGGAGAGGGGCTTACGGGAGCTGCAGTTGACCCCGTAGTATCCCGTCCGTGTGCAGTCGCACTCGTATCCCCTCAGGCCGACCCTCACACACACCCCTTGGTTCTGGCAGGGGAAATAGCAACAGGGATTCACTGCAGGGAGGGAGAGAGAGAGGGAGAGAGAGACATCACCATCCAGCCACCACATCGCTGCACATGGTGGCTCCCGACTCCCCAGGGGGGGACACTGCCTCAGACACAGCCCAGCCGGGTCAGCTCAGGGGAGGAGGTGCTTTGATGCAGCCACTTCCATGAGCCCAAACCACGAGTTCGGTGTCCACAACGTGCTGCAGGAGCCAAGCGCTGCCCTGTTGTGGAGGTGTCCCACATGCCTGGGGGCTGCTGTGCCCCCGGAGCCCCAGCACGGGACGAAGCCGTGCAAACAGCATCTGTGTTAACAACAACAGCCATTGTCAGGGCAGTTTGCTTTGGCAGGCGGCCTCTCCGCGCCCCGAGCGGATGGAAAGGGCCTCTCCGGGCTCACTCCCGGATCCCGCCCGGCCCCTTCCTCCACCACCTTCATGCCCAGCCTGCAGGGACGAGATAAGGACCCCTTCCAGCCCCTCCCAGGGCAGCGGGATCCCACGGCACAGGGAGACCCCGGCACAGAGCAGCTCCCGCGCTGGGGCAGCATTATCCACACCGAACTCCTCCGCTCTGGCCTGGGGCAGGAAGATCCTTGTGAATCCACCAACCGCAGCCCCTCCGACAGCAGCAAAACTCGGGAGAAAGAGAAACACAGTTCAGGGTGGCCGGAGTCTCCTCTGCCTTCCATCAGCCCAAGGAATGCTCTGGAAATTGGGATGTCCTCTGTCACAGCTGCCTCCTGAAAGCCTCACCAGTGCTATCCTCAACCTCACGTAGCCGAGTCTGCCCCCACAGACCCTGGAGAGAGCCTTTGTGCCAGGAGGAGGAAAGTGCCTCAACCTGACCTCCTGGAGCACACCTGGCACTCCTTGGAGTGCACTGGAGGCCACTAGCCCCGCTGGGACACACAGCACTCACGGACAAAGGTGCCACCAACACAATGCCCAGGAGCTGCTGGCTGTGGGAGTGGGGGACGGGCAGCACACCCTGAGCGCTGGAGAGACCAACAGCCACTGCCAGCGTGCCCAGTGTCACAGCTGATGGAGGAAGGTCTCCTGAGTCCATCAACTGATCCATGTGCTTTGTGAACTCACCAGATCCCTGCCAGACCTGCTTCAGGTTCTTCTGGAATTTGGGAACAGGTTCCATCACTGTGGTGTAGGGACGGGCATGCAGAACAGAAACCACATTTTTTTCCATAGGAAATTGTAGCTAAAAATTAACATCTTTGAAAAATAAAGCTAATTTTGTGAAGTTGCTCAGTCTCCCAACAGCCACACACTCGGGGCTCCGCCGGCAGCTCTGCTGGGCTGTGCTCAGCCCTGTGGCCCCAAATCCCTCATGGCACAGGGGCCAACTTGCAAAGACGTGTTCAGCTCCCAGCACTTCCATCAGGCTCCCTTTCATCTCGGATCTTTTCATGTCTCCAGACGGGAGGCAGCAGGCAGGATCTTATTTATCTCAGACAAATTAAGGTCAGACCACCCGTTCAGATCTTTGCAAGATGGGAATTTTTGGGAAGGGGGAGGTGTTGCAGTGCAGCTGGAGCATCCTCTGGTCTATTCCCACGCCGGTAACTCCACACTTGGCTCCGCTGCAGACCCTGCATAAGCCCCAAAGAGCAGCCCCGAGCCGTGCCCGGTGCAACCCGGGGGAAGCAGGGCTTTTGTGGGCGCCGCAGCCACCGGGCTGGGAGGATGCTCCGTGCCACAGGCTCCGGCACAGCAGGTCGTGTCCTGCCCCGTCTCTCCAGCTGATCCGGGGAGTCAGGAGAAGTTCACTCTGCCGGGGCCCTCCCTGGTGCGGGGCTCCATGGCCCGTGGTGCCGAGCACTCCTCCGAGGTGGGTTTGGCAGCGTGCCGGGCTTGCCGGGCCTCCTCCTCCCGCGGTTCACCGCAGTGTCAGTGCCGCGGGGTCCCGGAGGTGGGGTGGGAGCAGCGTGTTCCAGCCAAGAGGGTGGGAAGGGGATGAAGCGTGTCCTGGCCCGCGACAGCAACCCCCTCACATCCTTGCGGAGCCTCCCTCAGCAGCAGCTCCTGCCGCTCCACGCCCCGGCCAGGAATCCTGCGCTGGCCTTGCCAGGACGGCCTCAGGTATGGGGAAACGGGGAAAGCCGCTGGCAGGCTGCAAAGGGAGCGCAGCCCCTCCGTGACGGCAGGGCTGCTGCACACGCCCCATCACCGCTGGAAAATGCCAGATTTCGGGGACAACATCCGCTCTGCAAACCGCAGCCAAAGCAACCTGGGGTGAATCATGGCCGGGATGGAGCCGGGCTCGCTCGATGGGACACGGCCCCACGGCCGCGGGCTTTGAAGACGACGAAACGCTTACGCACTTGTTTTTGTGATCCAGGAAGGTTTTCTGGAGCCCACGAACTGTTCACAGCACACACGCCACAGCCAGATTGTCATCTGCAACCACTTCTGGCAGCACCATGAGCGGGAGCAGCGTGCCAGGGCCACAGCTGTGTTCCACGTGGGCCCAGTGATCCTCCCCCTGCACCTGAGCCGGGCTGGCGGCCGGGATGGGCTGCAGGGGTGACACAGCCCCAGGGCTCTCTGTGGCAGCTGGCTGTGCTCTGCGGACTCTCAGTGAACCCCTCTGTGGAGGGGATGTTCTGGGAGGAGGCACAGACCACGGGCTGTGTAAACAGACACAAATGCAAAGGAGCTCTGCCAGAGGTGCCCACTTGCCTTCACAGAGCGGGGCCTGTGCCTGCCCTGCCCCGTGGCACACGGCGGTGTTGGGGTGCTGCCACTGCTCCTGTTTGGCAGCCCGAGTTGTGCAATGGCTGCTGAGAGGATGGTCAGGTTTACTTTGCAAGAACACTTGAACAAAACTGCACCCCTGAAGGCAAGTTAGCAGCCAAGGGCAATATCTGCAGGGAAAACTGAGAAACACCATGGGACCAGCCTGGCTCCGCTCACAGCCAGAGGAAAAGTCTACAGAGAACAAACACCATGGCTCAGAGCCAAGGTGCAGCCAGTGAGGAGTCAAATGGAGTTCTCTGAGAAGCAAACATCAAGCAAGGAGGAGATCCAGCCTTAGCCCAACATCCTGTTATTTGGTCTATGAGAGCAGATCCGAGGACCAGATTAGGGCTGTGGTCCCCTCCTGGCGCAACGCTGGGGAGGAGCAGAGCCCGGACGCTCTGCTGACAGCACCTCGGGGCACGGCAGAGTTCCCCTAATTCCTCAATCAGATATCTTCCTCCCTAATTAAGGCTTGGAGAAAAGCCGTCCTTTCATGTATATCATGTATCCCAGGTATTTTTTTTCCCCCCACATGGTGAAATTTGCTTTGATCGTGGTGTGCAGCAGTCAGCTTGAGGGCTGCACCATTCCAGCCTTGCATCTGTCCCAGCTGCTTCGGGCACGTGGGTCCCCAGCATGTCCCCAGGCCCTGTCCTGTGCTCAGCAGGACACACAGATGCTGGGCCCAGCTGTCCTCAACTCCCAGAGGAATTTCTCAGGAAGATAAGACACATGCAAAGAGATGGCCAAGCCAGAGAAGGAGCTGTGCAGAGGCTGTCCCTTGCCTGTCCCCACCACCTGTGGTCCAGCCCAGCCAGTGACAGCCAGGTCCATTCCCCAGGGCCCTCCTTTCAGCAGACGTGGCTGATGTGCTCTGCAGTGGGGTGTCTGCCGCCTCCCCAGCCACACTGGAGTCACTCAGCATTGGTGTCACCCAGCCCCACTGTTTCTGGTGGCTGGACCCTGCCAGGTCACACCGCAGCTCCTGGAGTGCCCTGCAGAGCTGACATGGCTGTCCTGTGCATGGCCATGGCATCCATGCAGCCATTCCCTTTCTGGAACGTTCACAGCCGAATCAGGAAAGTCTGCACCTTGAGGTCACTGTTTCTGCACAGGCAGCTGCTCCAGCGCAGAGAAGTCCCTCCTCTCCCGGCAGGATGGGGTGGGAAGGGGTGCAGGCAGTGATCAGGGCAACATTCCCCGCTCTGCAGCCAGCTCTGCTCAGCCCAAACCCACTCAGTTTGGGTCGCGTCTGGCACGGTCCCGCTGCCCCTGGGCAGGCTGCTGGAGACAGGGTCACCATCAGCCCCAGCTGAACACAGGTGGCCGTGCTCCCTCGAGATGCAGCCCCTGTGCCTGGGCTCATTTTGCTGAGAATGTTACAGTAGAGAGGAACTGTAAAATCTGACAAGGGTATCAAGTCCGTGCTGTTTTCCTTCAGGGAGGAAGCTCATTTCACAGAAGAGGGACTGGAATCAATGCCCTGGGTAAGGACCTGGAGGAATGTAGGGGCTGGGGATGGAGCTGATGGGATTCGAGAAAGGGTTTTGTTTAACCACATGCTCCGTGGGTGCCTGCCATAATCAGCATTACTCCTCGACATCTCCGGCTGCGCAGGAGGTTGGGCAGCACGTGGAGAACTCCTACAGCACATGGGCATGGGAACGAGAGGATGGCTGAGCCCGGCGGGGCCACCCCTGCCCCTCCCAGCGCTCCATCCCCACTCCCAACTGCGCTGTCACCGGGCTGTGTTTGGGGATAGCGGGGAGGCCCCTGGCTGCCAGCACGCACGGGCATTGTCCCCTTTTCTCTCGAGAAGCCCCGTCCCGGCCGGGAGCTGCCGAGCACTGCACCTTGGCCCGGCGGTGGGGCCGGCCCGGGGTGGCCGCGGTCCTGGCGGGGCTCCAGCCCTGTCGTGCGTCCCCGGCCGCCTCGGGCCGGCGATGTCTCCCCCGGGCCCTGCGTGTGGTCCCTGCGCGGCCGCTGCGGGAGGCGGAGGGGAAGTTTGTTCTACCCGGGCGCTTTTTCTCCCAGCCAGGCGTGACGGGCCAAACCCCGCGGCTCCGGGCGCTGCGGGCACCCTGACCCGGGCGGGGGTCGTGGGGCTCCGCCAGCCGCCC
>VZTJ01005183.1:1563307-1581998 GCA_013397795.1 Orthonyx spaldingii | reverse complement strand
CTTCCCCCCGTCTTCCCGAGAATGCTGGAGCCATGGGGACACCCGTGCCATGGGGACACCCGGTGCTGTGGCCCCACAGCCGTGAGACAGGGGACAAAGGGGCAGCTCAGGGACACCACCCACTCTGAGCCTCAGGCAGGGAGCAGAGCTGTGGGGCAGCCAGGCAGGGGCACCCCACAACTCCCCAGTCCAGTGTCCCGGGGTGGCCGTGCCTGTCAGGAGTGTGTCCCTGTGATCCCAGCGGATCTGCGTGGCCCTGGAGCAGCCATGGACCCATCCTTGTCCATCCCTGGGCAGCTTCTCCCTGGGATGTGTCTCAGTGGGGGAACATTGACCGTGGGCTGCAGGGGATGGGCAGGGAACACGGAAGCTGAACTCCACATTTTTCTGCTGTAAAGTTAAGAGGTGACTGGTGACAAGTCCCCGTGCGATAGCCACAGAAAGAAGGGCACAGCGCTGCTGGTGGCTGGAGACCCCGCAGGGGACATTGCTCAGGGCTGGTCCGCCCTGGCTGGGCTCAGGGGGGCTATGGGGTCACAGGGCCGAGCGGGGCAGCCCGGGGGGCGAAACCCTCCCCGATGGCTGAGCAGGGCTGGCGGCCCCTTCCCCAGCTCCGCCGGGCACAGCAGCGCAGGACCCAGCATTTCCTCCGGCATGGGGAGCTGACAGACAGTTTGGGGGGCTACAAATCAGAACTGAAAAGCCGGGGCTGGACAGGCTGTCTGGGAACTCGTAACCTGAGCCCCAGGAAAGGAGGACTCAGGAAAGCGCTTTCAGCAATCATATTCATCATCTTCAGCTCAGGCTCATTAGGCCCGCGGAGCCCGGCCCCGCCACCGCCAACGCCTCCCGCACGCAGATAGAGCCGCCGGCTCAGACAAATAAATGCTTCCAGCTTCCCGGTGGATGCGGCAGGTCAGGGAGCATCTGATGCCAATTACCCGCGGTGTAGGGTTCCCCGGCCAGCCCCGCGCTGCGAGGCGGCTCCTGCGCTCCCACCCTGCTGCCCAGCTCTGCCCCGGCCGCAGCCTGCCCGGCCACCGACACGTCCCCTCCTGTTCGGGGTGGCCCCATGGGTCACCCTCTGCTCCCAGGGCCAGATCCGTGGGTGCAGCCAAGGGGAGAGCTTCAGTCCTCTGTGACAGGGGGAGGACCAGCCCTGTGCCCCCACGGTTTGGGCTCCCCACCCCGGATCAGGGACGGGCACTGGGACCGATCACCTGAGTACTTCAGGGGGTGACTGAAGGCCCCCTTACCACATGGCCGCTCCCACCGGCGCTGGGCACCAGCGTGTCACTGCTGTCACCCCTCCCAGGCTGTCCCCACACACGAGCTCACTACAGGGACCCTCCTCGCTGCTGCCTGGCGTGGGGCAGAGGATGGAGAGATGCCCCGGCTGGTACAGCAGGTTTGGAGCCGTCCTGGCCGAGCGGCTGGCAGAGCCCCGGGCACTGGGCAGCCCTTCACCGAGCAGTGGGAGGGTGTTGGGGCCGTGTGCCTGCACACGGCTGCCCTGTGCCCTGCCATGTGTGTGTCCGGTGATATCCCTGGGGCAGCTCATCCCCATCTTAGGCCCTGAGCAAAGGACTGTGGGAATCTCTGTGGGATTCAGGTCCAAAATCACCATGGAACATGGAAACCCATGGGCAGGGCTGGGAAGGGCGCAGGTATCCATCCTGAGGGGTGACACAGCACGGCCTCGCAGCCTCGCCAAGCGCGGTGCTGCAACGGGCACAGGCGGCTCTGCTCACCCCGCGGCTCTCGGGGACAGCTCCTGCACGTTCCCACTCCTCCAGGCTCAGGCTGGCCTGGACGTCCTTAATTGCCCAAAGGTCGCTGTCCCTGAGCCCGGGGCCACGTGTCGGAGGGACCCCGGGCAGGAACCTGACACGGACACAAGTCATTCGGGATCAACGCCGGGGGCCAGGAAATTACAACGGACACAATCCTAAATACGCTGCACGTCCCCCCAGGTAATCAGGGGCCGGGCCAGATTCCAGCTGACAGCTTAAATGCCTTAATTCCTCAGCCGCTGTGGTTCGAGGGGGTCCCGTGTGCCGTGGGCTTCTCCCAAATGGTCTCGGAGCTGGAGGTTTGTCTGTAATTGGAGGCGTGTTGCATTCCCCTGAAAGTAGCCAGGTCCCGCTGGAGGGGGGCTGCGGGAAGGCAGCAATTTCCCTTATGGAATTATTTACCTGATTAGAGAGTTTATTTTATCAAAATTGCTTCAGAATGGGGCTGCTCGGTGTGTCCAGCGCAGGGAGCTCCCCGGTGGGGCTGGCGGCCTGGAGACAGGTAATTTGTGTGGTTAATGGGACTAATCCACCAGGCAATTACACCAATAGATTTCACGGCTGCAAAGTGCTCTGTTCCCATTAATTAAAAATCTGTTAAGAAGATTAGCACGTAAAGGTATGAAAAGAAACCCACGAGTTTCTTTCCCCACAGGCCCCCGAAGGAGAGTGTGGGAGTGCTGGATTGCTCACATTAGCACAAAAATGATTCTTTTAAAGGTAAGGGCTTCACATCCAAAGTAACCGCTGACAGTTTACCCCGACTTCCCTACTAAGAGGTCCTTTTGTTTTTAATTATAGTTTTTTTTAATTAGCCCTGATCGTTTGTGTGGAGCATTAGCTTAAATATATTTGGAACGTGTGGTTTCCCTGTGCGTGGTGGCACAGGGTGAGGGCAGCCCCCGGGCCAGCCCTGTGTCCCACCGTGTGCCCCTACTGCTGGGCTGCCACTTGGAACTGCCCAGGAGGGGTCAGGGGTCCGAACCGAGCATCCCACTGAGATGGTCCCACCAGGGCAGGAATGGGGATGGCAGTGGTACCACCACAGGTAGAGCAACCAAACCCAGTTCTGCAGCAGGCACTGGGCTGTGGGGGCACCTCCCCAGTGTGGGGGCACAAAACTCCACCAGTGGCTTCTCTGTGGACTTGTGCCACCACCACCTGCAGCCCATGGACCCCACACTCCCATCCCCACACCCCTGCTGAGGCCAGCCCGACTCTGCCCAGCCCCTTATGCCACTCCTGGTCTTTGTCCACAGCCAGACCCGAGCAAAACAAAAGCAAATTCCCCGGCAGCTGAAGGTGCCATTTTTACGGCTGGGCTGAACGAGGAAGTATTTTTTGATCTCTTAAAAATCCTGAATATTATCTGACAGTTTATCTTGTTTCTCGCATCCGTGTCTTTGCAGCAACGCCAGCTCATTTACATGTGTATTGCGCCTGCCTCCACGGGTGCTGAGGTCAATTGAAACTCAAGAAAAGAGGAGAAATTTATGCAAAACTGTTGATTGCATTTGTATGTAATGAAATCATCCAATATTCATCTGACTATAGACTCTAATCTGAAAGGAGAAGTGAAGGACATAAGAGTCACTGGAAAGCAATAATGAGCTTCTGTAGTGATTAAAAAAGCACTTGAGCTTTCTGAAAATCCAGCCAGAAATCGTGTCTAATCAACACGGAATATAGGAGGCAGAGATTACATTGATACATTTTGCAAAGCTCACTGTTGAAAATGTATGCGCGCTGTAAACTCTGACATGCCATCCAGGGTCTGTTGGATACAAATCCGGGCGGCACAATCAGCGCCCGGCTCGTCCCTGGCACAAAGCAATCTTGGTGTCTCTGCTCGATGACTCACAAGGAGCGCAATCACATCTATTTTGAAGAGCAATGTTGTTTTTTAACTATGTCGAGAGCTTCCAGCTTCCTCGGAGTTTTTCCTTCCCTTTGCCTCCGTTTCGTGCATCCCTGCGGCCACGGGGCTCTGTCCAGGAGCTGGCAGGAGCCTGGTGTCTGCCCTGGTCCTTGTCCAGCTGCTTGGAGCAGATTGGAGCACCCTGGTGGAGCTGAGTGAGGCTTTGGGCAGCCCGGGAAGGGTGCAGGTCTGTCCTGAGCAGGGATGTGCACAGGGATGTGCTCCTGGTGTTGGGAGAATGACCCCTGGGGTCCCCCACCCCTCCAGGCCACAGCAGCGCCCGCCAGGAGGGACCTGCCAGTGCCCCAGGCAGACAGGAGCTGCTGGGAGAGGGGTCCCTGCGAGGCCAGCGGGGTGTGGGCAGCCCAGGGCACCGCAGGGCTCTGGCCATGACCCTGCCTTGCCCCCTGCCCTGCAGCACCCACAGCATTTGTGGCCAAGGCTGAACCATTTGGTGGCTGCTGTGGCGTCACAGACACCGACCTACATTAAAGCAGCCCAGCCGCTTTCTGGCCCACGTCCCTTCCCCTCCTGGGTTATTTGGCACAGCTGGAGCTCCTTTCCCACCCGCCAACAGCATCAGCTGCAGCTTCTTATCAGCTCTGGGTGCAATCCAGGCTGGAACCAAGTGAGAGGTTCCTGCTGGTGCCAGTGGGGGAGTGTTTGGAGCAGGCAGACCTTGTGCTGCAGCTCCTGATGTGGAGCAGCAGGTGATTTATGCTGCAAAGGGAAAGTGGGACCTCTCCAGGGCTGCCCTGTGAGCCAGTCAGAGGTGAGTGCCCATCCTCTCTTCTTCTGGGTGGTTCTGTGTGACTGGAAGGTGCTGGGGCTGTGGTTTTTTCTGCTTGTCCTGCAGCGCAAGGTCCCACAGGGAGCAGGGTGGACTGTGGGGGCACAGCTCCCCAGGCTCTCGTGCTGTCTGCCCTGCTTTGGTGGCACCAGGGCTGAGAGCAGTTTCTGTGGGCCCTGTGGCTGCTCCTGGCTGATGCAGGGCACAGGGGCGAAGGGGGGATGCAGCTAAATGGGCTCCCCAACCACCCAGGCAGCTCCACCCCCAGCCCTGTGCCAAGGTAGTTTTACCACAGGTTTTGTTCCTTGTGAGGTGCAGTTGTAAATATTTGGGCAATTCCTCTGTGCAATGACCCCCTGCAGCTCCACTGCCTGTCTCCACCAGCCCACTGCCACCACCCCAAGGGCTTGGAGAATGGGAAGAGGCTGGAGAAGCCTCCATGAGCAGCAGCAGTTCTCCACCTGCCGTGGCTTTGTGGAGGTCCCAGCTCAGCAGCTGCTGCTCCTGGGCAGGTACCAGGGAAACCCTTCCAGCCCAGGCTGCTGTGGAGATGCTGAGGCTGCAACAATGGCAAAAAAAAAAGCCCAGTTGATAAATGTCAAAAGAAATCCAGTAATCGGCTGAAAGCAATTTCCCGAGCTGTGGAACCGCCCTGGGCTCGCCATCTTCCTTTATTCATTTATCATGGTAAGGGCTTTGGCCAAAATACACAAAGCAGAGAAATTGTTGACATGTGGGGCCCTAGCAGAGCAAATCCTTCATCCTCCTCCCCCTCCCCGTGGCACACAAACTTAACTTTTGGGGAGTTGTTTATTTAAGGAGTGCAGAGCACTCGGTGCTCTTTGAACCCAAATGCCTTGGGAGCAGGGCTGGGGGGCTGCCACCACCTTCCTGCTCCTGCCACCGCCGGGGCCGTTTGCTGCCCTCGGGAAGAACCTGCTCACAGCCAGGAGCTGAGCTGTGTGATGTGCTCGGGACCTGCTCTGCTTGTACCTCCTCCAGCCCCTAAACTCTGCTTCCAGAGACTCACACAGGCGTTTTGTAAATGGCTGGGGAGGCAGATGCTGGCTTTGGGAAGTTCCTGTGTTGGCTTTAGGTCTTCTCAGTCCTGGCTAAAGCAGCTCTGCTGACAGCACTGGTTCCAGTTCTCTCCCTGCAGAGCCCCCATCCTCTGTGCTGAGCTCCCTCATCCCTTCTCACTCTGCTGGCAGCTGCCAGTCACAACACAAGGCAAATACTTGCTGTGGAATATGGGAACCCAAGGGAACCAACCAGGACCTGGCTGTCGCAAGGTTGCTCCTCCACACCTCATTTTGACTTTATTTCAAGCAAAAATAAAAGCTGAGGTTTGCAGAAGGACAGGCAGGTTCCTCTCATGCGTGGCCCTGGCTCCAGGGGGCTGATGCTGCAGGGCAAAAACGGGGCACGAGGTGAGCAAAGCAGTCCTTCCTCTGTGCCTCCAGCAGTTTCCAATTCTCTCCCCTGATATTTATTTTTCATCTCATTTCATCCAATTCTGTTTCCACCTGGATGAAGGACAAGCAAGGAGAGCTCCCCCGTCCCTCCAGCACACGCCAAGGTGGGCAATGGGCGCAGCCAAGGCACGGAGCTGCTGCAGCCGCCCCTGCCCATCCCTGAGGCTGCTGCCCCCAGGCAGGGGTGGGTGCTGGGGTGTGTGGCAGTCCCTTCCTGCTCGAGGGGGAATGTGTCCATTGGAATGGTGTTTATCCAAGCAGCTCCTTGGTCTTTGCTGCCAGCAGCTTGTCCATCTCCGTGGCAGCCTCATCTGCCATTTGCTGGATCTGTGCCAAGACAGTACAAATCAGAGCCTTGTGTGAGGTGATGCCACAGTTTAAAGGGAAAGGAGGGACTGAATCACCCTCTGGAACAAAGCTTGAAGTCCCAATAAAACCCCAGTAGTGCTGGGGCAGTAACTGGCTCTTCCTGGAGTTCCCACATCTGTGCCAGCGTGGCACCTGGACTGTGAGAGCAGGGACTGCTCAAAGGCTCTGGAAAGAGATGCCCACACAAAGTCCTGGCTGAGCTGCACAGGTGGCTTGGTCAGGTTTAACAGAGAGACTCAGGGCAGGGACCTCTGCAGAGGGGCTGTTACCTCCTGCAGCACTATAGGAACACACATGTGCACACGCCAGGAACTCACACACCACCTAACAATCTGTTTATTTCTTGTAAAAAGAAATTAAATGGTGATTGTTCAAGCCCTGCCCAGGGATCAGCTCTCTTGGTACCAAGAGATGGACATGGCCAGTGTGCAAAAGGGATGAAGACGTGCAGGCAGGTGAAGACTGGAGCACACCAGGGGTTATGCACTGGTTTCACAGGATTAGGATCTGCTTGTTCCCAAGGTCTTACAATGACCTTTGCTCATGATGAAAAATTTGGGTCCAAGGAAAAAATTCCACTGGAGATGTTACCTCTACCAATGCAGAAAACCATCTGTGTGGTGTGGGAGAGCTGCTTCCCGACAGGATTCGGTTACAATGGCATGGCCATTTTTCCTGCTTGCACAAACGTCTGTATATCGATGTTTATTTTTGTGAGCACACAGAGAACTGTCCCAGAGCATTTGCAATGTATCTAACTTTAGCTGTTAATAAACAAACAGCTAAGAAGTAATGGCCTGCCTTCAGAGGCATCAATTCAGCAGAACACTTAGGCTTGTGCCTGAGTTTATGCCCAAGTAATTGACTTTAGTGACATCTGCTCTTAGGGAATTAGCCATGTGCTTAAGTATTTTCCTGAATTGGAGCCAAAAACTCTGAACAGAGATAATCTTGCAAGCTTTTTCATTAATAACAACTGGAGCAATGCTCATTAACACCAGTTTGCAGCGACCAGGCACTGCATGAGTGGTGGTACAGCCATGGTCATGGATTGTTTTGCTCCCTGAATTCTGCTGGTTTGTGCAACAATCCCTCATAGTACAAAAGCTTTTGGGGAATTTTTTTCCCTGTGTTAGCTTACAATGGTTCATATCCTAAATCTGGCTTTGGGATTGAAGCCCCAAATCTCACAAAGAAAAAGCAGATACAACAGTCATTGCCAACTCCAAAAATTCAGCCCAGGGTTGGCCATTCCCCTGCTGGCTTCTCAGTGCTGAGAATTTGTCAGCAAGGGCTGGGACAAACACACCACTGAGCTGTGAGACACCATCATGTGACAGAAGGAAAGAAAACTTACCTGCTTTTCTAGCAGCCAGATGGTATCTTCTGACACTTTGCTCTTGAACTTCTTTACCTGGGTGATGCTTTTGCCTCGCACCTTTCTCAGGGCCTCTTTGGACTTGTTGGTGGACTGCTTGGCCAGCTTGGCCAGGCTCTCCCTGTGCTCTCTCGTGACCCTGAGAGAGAGGAGAGGAAAAACACCAAAAGGAAAAGCAGTGTCATGTGTAGCACAGCCAGAGTTATTTTCTGTGAAGGACGCTGGGTAAATGAGTGATCCTCTCCAACTGGTGCTGTCCTGCCCAGGGACACGCAAAAGCTGCTGGTTTTAGATGGAGCTGGCTCTGTGTGGAGACCCTGTGTCACAGGGCAGAGGGACTGAACAGCTCGGGGCACGTTTTTATTCTGCTCTGGTCCACCTGAGAAAATCTGCCACCTCTGCACAGCATCCCAGGGAAGCAAGTCTTGAGCCTAGAATGGAAAATTCCCAGTCCAGCCCTAAGCCGGGGATCTTGGACGGGATCTTGGACTGAATCTTGCTTTATAGTTGTTGCTGCAGTGCCTGGAAGTCATCTTGAAATATTCAGACTTTCCTTACTTCCTGCTGCCAAAGCATGTGTGGGAAAGAGGAAAAACCCAGATCCAGACTTGAAAGATGGAACTGAAAAGTGTCATCCTAAAAAGCACAATCCTGCAAAGCCAGGAGGAAATGTCCACTCCTGAAACTCGGATTTGTCTCCCTGCAGCTGAACTGCCTGAATTATGTACCTGGAAGCTACAGTCTACCTTCCACTCAATCTTATTCCAGCTCACCATGACCAGGATTTCCCACCAAGATGATACGAACACCTGGTTTGACAACAGGCTGCTGCTGGACATGGTAAGCCACAGGTAACTCAGCCCAGGAGAACTTCAGGTGAGCCTTCTCCCTGATGTGGGGTCAGTTACAGCTGTGGTCCCACAAGGAAAATGTTCAACTTTCTATTCCCAACTAAAAACTGGTGATGAGGGTGTCTGGCAATCAAAAAGGCTCAGGAACGGCTGATGTGTCCCCTCAGCTCGGGTCATGATCCAGCACCTACAGCTGACCACTGTCAGTGCTTAACAATAATATTTTAATTATTTTCATAGCTCTTGGAGTTTCCAGACTGCCTGGAGAAGGAAAAATCCCAATGCACTCCCTGAGACTCACTAGCAGGAGAACGCGTGGGGGTGATATTGCAAAATAAACATTTCACAGGAGTATTTAGAAATTGGCTGCAGCAGCCTGGGTCACCAAAACCCTGGGGCCAGGACTCTTTCCACAGAGAGCTCAGGAAATGAGGGGTGAGAGTCCCTGGGCTCTGCCCCACAGTGGGTGTGAGTTCTGGGGGGCTCTGGGGGCACAGTCGGACCCTCAGCTGTCCCCACAGCCTGGTCTCTGGCAGCAGTGTCTGCAGAGGCACTGGCCTCTCACAGCCATCCCTATTTCACAGTGCCAGAGGGAAGAGGCTTCCCAGAACCAGTTACATTTACAGGAATTCGGGATTGCCATGAAAGCACCCAGGGCACCTGGCACAAGCCTGTCCCCTCCTTGCCGGAGGGAGGTGGCCAGAGAGTGTCACATGGAATCTCAGAATACCCTGAGGTGGAAGAGTCCAATCCCTGTCACTGCACGGACACCCCAACAGCCCCACCCTGTGCATCCCTGAGAGTGTTGTCCAAATGTTCCTGGAGCTCTGGCAGCCTCGAGGCCGTGCCCATTCCCTGGGGAGCCTGGGCAGTGCCCAGCACCCTCTGGGAGAAGAACCTTTCCCTGTTCTCCAGCCTAATTCATCACATGTGGCAGGAGGCTTCTGGTCAGCCACAGGCTCCAGCCTGGCCTGACACTTGACCAGGAGCGAGCAGGGATCCTCGTGGTTCCCCTGCACCCCAACAGGGACACCTCTGGGGCTTCTGAATCCGACCTCCCCAGCCAGAGACCCCGCGGCACACCTGGCACCCCCAGAGCCGGCTCACAGGCACAGGTCTGCCTGAGGCCACATTCTCAGGCAGCTTTTGGGGGGGCGGGGAGTCAATCCTGGCTGCTCAGCCTGGAGCAGGGAGCTGGGAATCTCTCCCATCCCCTGCTGGGTGGGAGGGAGGGAGCAGGGCTGCTCAGCTGTGGGAGCCCGAGCTCGGCGTTTGCGAGCTGTGCCGAGGGTATCGCTCGCCTGCCCGGGGCTGCCGAGCCTTGAAGGAAATGTTTTTGTTTATGCAGCGCTGCCAGATTTCCTCTGCTTCTTGGCACTGGGTCACAGCTTTCATGCCTCCTTGTCTGTCTTTATTAACACCAATTTCTTTTTATCACCACGCAGTGCCGGGGAGTTTCTCAGCGGGTTTTATGTTCCAGCCAGACTGTGTGTAAATTCTCAGCAACGCTACCAGTAATGCCAGAAACGGACACTTTTCCAAGCAGATGCTGTTTCTGGTTAAGGAATCCATCAACACAAGCCAGCCCCAAGGTTTCTAAGGACAATTGTTTTAATCCTGCCCCGAGATCTGGGACTTTTAAGCTGTTCTTAGGTATGTTTTCTTTTCTGTCTAGTAACCCACCCCCTCTTAAAGCCAAAACAAAGTGTGAAGTGAACGTGGTGAACAAAGGGTGTCAGATGGGGAATGAGGACAAGGCACCACCCAGCTGCCCTCCCCTGCAGCCCCTGGAGCAGCAGGGTCAAGCCCTGCTGTTCCCCAGGGACAGCCTTGTCCTGCCTGGACCAGGGCAAAGCCTGGTGAGTGACACGTCAGGGGGTCACAACACAACCACCCCACGAGTAACATCTTTTGTTCTGCCTCCCCCAGCTGCAGGGGTTTAAGCACTGCAGCCCTCCATGTCCCAGCCCTGCGTGGGCAGAGCAGACCCTCAGAGAGGATGACCCGGCTCGGCTCAACACGAGACATTTCCCCGGGTACGAGCGATTTCTCTACCTCCAACACCAGGAATTTCCTGTGAAGGAGAGGGATCAGCTAAAGGAAAGCTGGCTAAACTAAACACTCTGCATTCATAATTGCACATAAACACAGGGTGCAACATTTATTGCTCAATGACAAGCAGAGAGGCTCCTGATGATGAGGAGGAGCATCTCAGAACAGCTTTGGGGTGTTTTGAAGTGAATTTTTTGCTCCTTTCTGCCCATAGTAGGTATCTTTGCGTATTTCTTAAAGGGCAAAGGGAAAAAAAAAAAAAGCTCACAATGAGTCATTAAACTTTCAAATGAGTCATCTGGCTTTCAGTAAAGCATGTGTAAAAATATTACTGATTTACAAACAATATCCAGTGTAACACAATGGGTCCAAAAAAGATGAATCTAAAAATGAGGCAATACCATAAAAGACACAAGGTCAGGTCAAATTCAGCCAAGAGATCAACCAATACAAACGTTCCCATGGCTGGTTTTCTTTCTGTTTTTTTTTTTTTAATTTTTATTTTTAAACCCTCAGAGGCTACTTTTTATACAAATAAATATTGCCTATGCAGTGCTAGCCACACAAACAGGAGAATGCCTTGGGGAGCAGAGGGATCCTGGCAGGCAGCAGAAGTAAACACCAACGACACGAATGTATTTTTTCTGTTAAAACTGCATTGCCAAAAGTAAACTGATAGGATAAATACTGAAAAGCAAACTCCATTTTTAAATGCTCTGCTGAAACACTCTGGAGCACAGCTGGACCTGCACAAGGCAAAATACGACACAGGTGTGTCCAGCTGACAGGTCAGACTAAAATGTGGTTTTAATAACAGGTAAGGACAATTTGGATATGGTTTTACTTTTACTGTGCCTCCCTTCATGAAAGAACCAAACTCTGCAGAACCAATATTAATATTGTCTCTTCATTTCTGATTTGTTCCTTATTTTGCACACCTGATGTAATTTTGCAATTTCCCTGCTTCTGTCTGTCATCTATTCTCTTATGAACTGCTGGAAATAATGCAAAACTTTGAAAATTTTAAAAAGTAAATGAGGGATGTAATTATTTCTGCCCGTCGTTTTTCATTAGGGGGTTTTAAAAGGCTGGAACTGTCTGTCTGTCTTTTTGGTAAGTGGCTGAAACTCCCACAGACCCAGACATGCAGCTAGAGAGCAAAAGGGACTGGATGTGCCAGTGAGGGCAGACCCACAGGGCACAGCTCCCCAGCCAAAATCCTTAACTCAGGACTTGCCAGGCTCCCAAACAGCCAGGAAGGGACCAGGAGCTGCAACCCTGGCACAGGAAACACACAAGGCAGAGCTTCCCTGGGAAGACAAGACTTGTTTTCGCTCTGCAGCACCACAGAAGATGGTGACAGACCGTACACATTTGTTTAAAAACACGGTATTTTGTTAAAGCTTGGGATTTGCAGTTTTGGAGTTTCCTCCCCTGCAATTCGTATTCAAGGATGACCCAAGTGCCCATTAACAATCAAACCACTGTGCAGCAACCCGGGAGCCTCAGCAATTATGAAGATAATGGTGCCCTCCTCCTCCTCCTCCTCCTCTGCCTCCTCTCCTGAGGAATGGGGGAAGGGCAGGGAGCACAGGGAAAGAAAATCAGCAAATAGAATGATAATGTCATTCCCTCTCACCAACAGCAACGGAAAGCTGCAATTAGACTTCTCTGATCAAAATGCTGGGTAAAATTCCACAGAATTTTTAAAGGAGATTTACAGCACAAGAAATACCTGGTTCATCTTTACCAAGAAGTCACCTGCCTGTGCAAGGGGTTTGTGCACACCCTATATGGGAGCTATTTGTCTTTACCATGGTGTGAAACCAAGCCCAGCCACACCTGCCCAGGCTATTTCCATGCTCCATAAGGTCTGAGCATCCACAGGTACTCGTGAATTTTCCTTGTGCCACCCAACCCTGGGACAGGCTCTGTGTGTGTCAGTGAGTGCAGCTGCTGGGAGCTCTCTATTTCATCTGAATGGCAGAGCCAGGATGACTTCTCCTGATCCAACTGAACCATGGATGCAGCAGCACCTCCTGCCTTGTCCAAGGGCTGGGAGATACTTGTGATGGGTGAGGGAAGTGATGCTCAGCCCTTGCCCAGGGGCAACCTGCTTTTCCAGCCCTATACCAAATTTTCCACACAGCCATCAGTTACACACTGTGTATTATACAAAAGAGGGAGCAGATTTTTCTGTCAAAGCTATAAATTTCCTGCCTCTCACTTCCATCAGTTCCTTTCAGTGCTCTCTCCAGCAAGGTGCTACTCTCCCCTAATACTCCTGGTTCACTGCTGCTGTTCTGTGCTGGTGTAATTCCAGGAATTTAGAGCAGGGCAGCAAAGAATCAGCCCCTGAATCAAAGCAATACAGTTTCAAAAGCCTTTGGCTCTGTCTTTCCAAGTGCTACAGCCAGCTAGGACCAAGCTTCCTCTGCAGAGGGAAGATGAAAAATAAGACCAATCATCAGATGCCAAGATGTGGTGACTTAGAGCTCAGACACTCAGAAGAGGTTTCACAAGACGCTTTTAAGGGCTCAGATTTTTTCCCGAACCTGAACTACAGCTCTTTGGAAAGCAGCTGCATGGGGGTGTACAGCAGTCATGCATGTTCACCCTCTGAAGGGCACTCACTGCAACCTTCTGAGTTATCCTGCATGGTGGTGAGCCTGGGCATCCACACTCACTTGGGAACTGGCACCCGAATCAGCGTCCCGTCCACCTCGGGGTTCAGGTTCATGCCACTCTCCCTTATAGCCTTCGCAGCCGCAGCTGTGCTCTGTAAAACAGATCAAAAGGTAAAGGGAATTAGGAAATAATCATTGCCATATGCCAGAACTCTGTCAATAGTTGGCAATCCATCTCCATGGAACATGGAAACATTTACTTCTGTTACCAGTAAGATCAGGAAGTTACATTGGTGCAGAGAGCTTTGATCAAACCGAATGGGAAACTACGGCCGCTCGTACTGGGGTAGGGGGGCACAGAGGGGGGAGAGGGGAAGGCAAGCAACAACAAAAGAAAACTGTTTTGCTTCTTTGAAACTATTTGAATGGTTTGAGGCAACGCAGAGTGAAACCGCAATAAATTCCCAAGGCAGGGCCTGACTGTGGCAAAGGAGATGAAAGATTCTGAGCATTTAAAAATTCCAGTTGAATGTTTTCCCCTAGAAATCACCCAGTGCCAATTTTGAAACCTTAACGAACTTAACCACTTCAGCACTGCAATCTGACCACAGGACAGCAGGGCAGTAGCAGATGGCTGAGAACCAGTGCCTGTGCCCAGCTCTGTTTATTTTACAGCTTATTACTGAGGATTAACTTCTCAAAACTCCCCCGCCGCTGACTGACAGACTGCTCTGCTTGGAAAGTGGGGTGGCAGGTTTGCCTGGTGACTGCAAGGTGATTAAAAGGCTTCACCTCCACTACAGAGCGTGGGTGCACCTCTACAGGGTGCCAGGCTTTGGGGTTAAAGCAGAGTTTGACTGGAAGCCCCCACAGGGCTCTGCCAGGTCACTCCATTCTTCACTCTGACAAACCCCAGGAGTCTGTTTTCCTGTGGCACTCACGTTTCCTACCAGGCACGATGCTATTTCTGATACTCTTTGCCATCAGTAACTTTAGCTCCAGGCTGCTGCAGTATTTATGTAGCTCAGACTGTATTTATAAAGCTCAGCTTTTGCCAGCTGAGGGACAAACTAAAGCTCTGCAGATTTGTTCAGGTCCCTGATGTGTGACATCACTGAATGAAATGAATGCTCTGCTGGTGTTCTGTAAGAGACAACTGCTGTCCCCTGAAACTACAAGGGCAGAGAAAATGCAACCAAAATGATCTCAGCAGGTTAGGAATGTAAATGTGTTATTCCATGGACAGTGCTTGTTCTGCAGGAAAGAAACGCTCAGTAAAAACTGTGTTGTTTAACATAGATACTGGAAGAGACAGAAGGAGAGGAAAAAGAGAGAAGGAAAATATTGCAATATTGCCCCTATTCTCTTGCAGCCCATGAAAAAAATAACTGTATTTTAAAAAACAGTGTTTGCTTTTGTAACTCTTGGGCCCTGCAAATCCTTTTCTATGATTATTTTATTTCTCAGACTCTTCAAGCAATTTTATTTGCTTCTCAGTGTCATGAAGTACTGACTATACACTGTAAATAATGACACCAGGTGATCATGTCTGTAATGGTTTCAGTTCAATCTATCACAAAACAGGCGTGGGTATAAAGCAACTGCAGTGAGAGAAATGGTTCAAGTGACAAGTTAGAAAGCAAATGTAGGCAACGCTGTCTAGAGGATATTTAATTTCTCACGTGCCCATTTCTCAGCCTGAGCTCCTGCCTGGACGTGGGATAAGCCATGGAGGGACCTCCCTGGCCCCCTCAGTGCTGGCGCTCCGCGGGACCTCGGCGCACTCGCTGGTGAGGGGCCTCCATTCTTCAGAGCCTTTGCACACATGGGATGCACTTTAAGAAACACTTAGGCATCAAGTGCCTTACACTGACCTCCTCTGAGACTTTGCTGACTTAATTAATTGGGGAAAGCCTTTGCAGAATAAATAGACATAAGCCCTGGCAAAGCTGCAGCCCTGGAGCAGGATGAATTGTTAACCTTGTGCTCACTCCTGCTCCCCTGTGCCCAGCTCTGTCAGTGGGACCTGCAGGGCACCACAAGGGCTTGATCCTGAGCTGGGATTTGGATTTGCTGCCTTGTCTAGGGGCAGGTCTAAGGCTCCTGGAGAAAATTAAAAGAACACTTCTCTCACAGAAGATAAATCAAAGCCTTTAATTTGGGTTCTGACCTGGAGGTGCTGCCAAGAGAGGAGCTGGCCAACCTCAGCAGTGCCCGAGTCGAACTCTGTGATAGCACCTAGCACAAGCCAGCTCAGTCCCACCAGGGAAGCTCTTCAGAAGCTCACAGGCTCCATCAGCAGCTTCTCCCATGAACTCTCAGGGGTATCACCAGCCCTGGTGATACACAGGCAAGTTTCAGAGGCGTTTGATGAAGTCCCCAGCACAAATTCCAACTACACGTCTGGTTCTGTGCATGCCCACGTCTTGACAAGGAACTGAAATAAATCCAACGGGGCTGACACAGCACTGCAGCCATGTGTGCAGTTCAGGTGAGTGTGTGTGTGCTCAGGACTTCCCACAAATGCATGGGAAATGGGGAGGGCTGGAAGGGCACACAGGATCCAGACATCTGCTTCGTGTTGTTTTGCAGATCCAACTGAGAGGAAAGCATCTGCAAAGCAAACCCCTGTAACTGTGGCACTCCTTGGATACAACCCTGAGAGCAACCACAGCACTCAGGGACTCTCCTCCGACCCTGTGCTGCTGCAGGTGAGCTGCTCTGGGAGCCACGTGGGGCTGGGGAGTTGCTGTCAGCAGCAAAATGCCCCTTCTGTTCTGTGTCAGCACAAAGTGACACAGCCCAGCCCCAGTCTGCAGCCTGGCCACATCTGACTGATTTTGTCTAAATGTTCCCTTGCTCAGCATCAACCTGTTTGTTCTCATGGCAATCATCTCCCCTCCTGATGTGTCCTTACCTCCGGAAAACTGGTCATGTTCACTACCATGAGCTGCGGTGACTTCTGTGAGATCTGCCCCAGCTGGTTCAGAGGAAACTTCCCATCTTTTGTCACCACAGTTATGTGATCCAGGGCCCCTAAGAAGAACCAAACACAGCGAGGTTCAGAGTGATAAAACAGTGTGCAGTGATGCTGAAGAAAAACGAGTCCACATTGTCCCACTTCCCTTCTGCCACGCAGAACACAGAGGTTACAAAGGGAAAAATGGTGTTTATTCAGACTTCAGGTGCTGTTTGTGTTCAGGCACCCCCTGCGTATTCACAAGCTAAATATTTCAAAGCTACTCCAAGGCACAAAAACATGAAAACAAAATTCTTGTTTGTTTTTGCTGCTAGAATAAGAAAACTAAGCAGGATTGTTAAAAATTAAAGGGAAATGGTTATTTTTTAATTCTTACAACTTAAAGAAAAGCAAAATGTTGCTATAAAAATCAAGACAAATATTGTCTTTAACTTAGCAGTGCTCTCTTAAACTCCTCTTTTTTTTTCCAGGCCCCCAGAGGGGTGCTGTACACCGCCTAATCTAAAGTATTCAGTTTCTCCCTGAGCTACTCTTAATCTGCTCTCTACTTTCTGCTGCAAAATGTTAACAGGCCAAAAGGCACATGGGACAGGAGGTACTTTATCAGTGCAATTTTAAAAAATACCTATGGTTAAAATAAATAGTTAAGAGACTGAGCTACGCTTTCCAGCTCCATTAAAGACAGAGGTGCCCCTGCCACAGCTAGGGTGGTGAATGATTCAAATTTGGTCATTGTTTAATGTTAACTTTTATCCCTGAAACTTGATACACTTACAAATGCGTATGTTCAGAGTGTTATAGTAACTGTGGCTTAGTCAAACACACTCACATTTCTTCCTAAAACACAAAATCCACTAAGAGAATGAGGCTTGTACAGGTCACTACCCACAATGTTGCACAGCAGAAAAAAGTTTGTATATGCCAGACACCAGCCCAATGGCAATTTCCAAAAGGCTAATTTAATGGCAATTGGATTTTTCCTGCCCTACTGCACCATTAGCTGACAACCTGCTTCTCCATCACATCTGCAAACAGTTCACTTAGACACTTTTGACATCTCCCACTTACAAAAGCTATTTCCAGGAAGCTATTAACAAAAACGGATTCTTCCTGGTCAAGCTCAGGGTGAAGAAAGCCTCTGGCTGGGGATGTCAGGGTTGTAGGACCTGGATGCCTAGTGGATAACTCCAGAAAAGAAAAATCAGTTTTGAAACAATCTGAGCTGTCCATTACTAGGATTTGTATCTTTATTTACAGGCTACAGAGCATCATACAAGGAAGTTACCAACCTGGTGAGGTTCTAACACTGAGATTTCTGCTGAAATCTTCTTTCAGAGCTTCTATGACTGCCTGCATGTCTTCACTGATTTCCTCCAAACTGATAATATCCTCAACCAGGGCAGCATTGATATTCACTTTGGCTTGACTCTGTCCTTTACCTTTAGCTGCAGATTACACACAAAAAAATTAGTTTCTATTTCTGACAAGTTAGTTAGAAAGCAGAAAGAAGATATTAAAGTTCTGCTCAGATTTAGAATCGAGTCTAAGATAAACTGAAGTAAAACCAAGGTAACTATTTCTTAATGAGTAAAGAGCTCACCACTTGAGCACATCAGCCAAAACAAATAAATATATATCAGTATATAAATATTGAGAGAGAGAGGTTGCAAAACCATGAAAAAAGCTGCTGTTTTTACCTTTTTTGGTAGCCAGCTGTCTGCTCAGCAGCATCTGCTGGACACACTGCCTGCAGCCCTCCAGGAGCGGGGCTGGGCAGCCTCGGGGAGCCTGGGGCAGCCCCCTGGCCCCAGCAAAGGAGGAACGGTGCAGCAGGGCCGGGAGAGGACGGAGTAACCTCAGTGCCAGAGCCATGGCTCACAGCTCCTCTCTGACCCACCTGGCGGAGAGAAAAGCAGGTGGGCTGCTCGGTGTGCTGAAACCAAACAGTTCCAGGTCTCGGTGGTGGCTGTGGGGGCAAGGTGACAGCTCAGGGATGTGGGCAGCAGGTCTGGGGGGCTGCAGTGACCAGCGGGCAAACGCGGTGGGAGGAGCTCGGTGGCTGCCAGCCCGAGCCCACGGTACCGGCACTGCCCTTGCACATCTGCCCGGTTCGGCTCTGACACGAAACCCACGGTGGGCAGGAACAGCTCACCGCGGTACCGGCTGTTCGCACATCGGCTGGGCTGAAACTTCAGTTTCTGTCTCACGGGGAGGTCTGAGACCCCCCACATCCACGGGCTTTATTCCAGCCTGGGTCGTTCGGGGCTCTGGGGAGGTTTTACAGCTGCGGCAACACCGACGGGACTCGGTCCCTGCGGAGCCGGGGCGCTGGCGGCCACCGGGGGAACCGGCCCTCCCTGCGCACGGGCCGCGGGCACCCGGACCCGGTCCCGGTTTCGATCCTGATTCTGATTCTCGCCGGTGCCCCCGGCCCCGCTCAGGTGCGCACAGGCCCCGC
>VZTJ01005183.1:1549454-1562967 GCA_013397795.1 Orthonyx spaldingii | reverse complement strand
CTGCGCGGGGACGGAGCGGCCGCGGCCCCGGGGAGGGAGCGAGAGCGGCCCGGGCCGGCCCCGAACCTCCGCACCCTCCGCACCCGCCGCGCAGCCATGGAGCCGGGCCGCCAGGCGCTGCCGCTGGAGAACGCCTCCATCCTGTCCGAGGGCGCGCTGCAGGACGGGCACCGCCTCTGGATCGGCAACCTCGACCCCAAGATCACCGAGTGAGTGCCCGCCCTGCGGAGCCGTGTTCCCGCAGCGGCACCGAACCCTCCCGGGCGGTGCCACACCGGCCCTCCCGGCCCTGGCAGCCCCCAGGGCCCCGCGTCAGCCCGAGCACCGCCCGCTCTCCGGTGCCAGCCGCTCTCCGGGGTGTTGGGGCTGCCCCGTGCCCGGCAGGCAGCGCAGGCTGGTGCAGCACCCGCAGCTGCTGCCGCTGCCCCGCAGCCAGGGCTGACAGTCGCCCACCCGAGCAGATCTGCGCTCTGAGGAGCAGCCCGTGCCGGCTGGGCGCTGCTGCGGGCAGGGAGTCGCCGGAGGTGTGTCTGTGTCTGTGTGTGGGCTGTCCCCCACGGACCGAGGGCTCAGGGGCAGGTCCTTAGCTCCTGCAAACAAGGGCTGAAAACATCTCTGTTCTCTGAACTAGGGAAGTGTGGAATACCAGGTTGGAGACTTTCGGGGTGACAGTGGTCCAAACAATGGTAAAACAGGGCACAGCCCTGGAAATTGTAACTCGGAGTGGTTGGGGTTTGTGGAGGAGTGAGGGTGGGCAGGGGAGATCTGCCAGCCAGGGATCTGAGGCAAACGAGAGCCTTGTTTTGGTGCTTTGCTGGGTGAGAGTTCAGCAGAGGAGAGCGGCTGGAGCAGGGGATGGGGAGGAGGTGGGGAGTGGTGGGACTGGCTGCTGTGGTGGGTGAGTGCGTGAATCAAACACGTGTGAGCATCTTGTGTTTTCTCCAGGCTGCAGATAATTATCTCCTGAGCAAGCATAACATTTGAACAGCTAAATTATCAAGGGAATGCGACGTGCTGTCCAATATTTGGATGGTGTGCTGTGAAATCACTAGGTTGTATGAAAAGGAAAGCAAACCAAAACAATCTGGGCTTTACACACTCACAACAAACAAGCATTTTTGATTAACTATTGTGTATGTCTGCCGTGGAATACTTTTTCTTCCTGGTTCTTTTTGTGTGTGTGCAGGTGCTGGGGTTTTATTCTAAGTGTGGTTCATCTGAACAGAACAGCTCCCTAATAGCCTCTAAATGGAATCATTAATGCATTGTGATTTCAGCCATTCAGCTTTGGGAGGTTTCTGCATTAATTACTTCTTCTACCCCACAGCTCTGTTGCTGTGGTTTGTCCACGTTCACTGACCACGTGAAATTAGATGTAGGAATTCTTGAGGATTGTGTGCTGGGTACTTAGGGATTCAGGGACTGGGTTGGTGTGAGGGGAGGCGTGAAGGGTGTGAGGGCAATGGATCCTTCACTTTCTGGGGTGATCCTCAGGGGTGGTAAAGACCCTTCCAGTGTAGGTTGTTCCTTTGAATCTTGGCCAGATAAGTAATGGGTTTATATGGCAGAATTTACTGTTTTCATCACTTGGATGAAGTGAGTTTGGTGGTTTCTCCAGGGTTCTCAAACCTGGAGTGCTTCCACACTCCTAAATGTTTAAAGTTTGCCCAGTGATGAGTGACAGTGCTTGCTGCTTATTTCAGGCGTTATAATTCCGTGTCTTGCTTTTTGTTTTGCTTTAAAATGGCTCTTCTCTCCTGCAAATGATATTGCATCTCCATTTGTTTGTGAATAAAAGAAGAGGAAGTTCCTTTTAGCACACTGTCAATGCAGAGAAAGTGTGTGGTCAGTAAGTTTCTATGAATCATCTTGACCCTTATTCTCTCGTGCTGAGGGCTTACATCTCTAGTTCTGGTTGCTCCCCTGAATTATCCCTGGTGAGGTTGCTACTCACATGACCAAATCAAACCCCTGAAAACGAAATGTTTCTTCATTTGCTGATTTTATCTGTTTTTAAAAGAGTTGCCTTTGTTATTTCTATGTTGAATTTATTTAAGACAGAGTAAGGTTGATTGAGTTGTTGGCAGAGTTAATAAGTGGTTGTGACACTCTGGAGCAGAAGTGAGATCAGAAAGTCTTGAATCAATCCAAGGCTTCCATTTAAAGAGCAAACCATAGCTGCACTCAAGTGCTGGGGAGTTAAGAGGTGATGTACACATTGGAGCACAACTGCAGGAACAGGCATTTATAAATGTAGGGCTGCCCACAAATCACAGCCTGGGAGCTGCTACTTTTGGGGCTTTATTGCACACCCTGAGAGGCTGTGACTCAGCTGGGGGTGCTGGCAGACCCTGTGCTCTGGGTTATGGTGGCTCTTCAGCTGGGCATTCCTCCTGGCTGGCGGTGTTTGGGGCAGACTTTTTATCCAGCATCCTTAAGGGATTGTCTGCCTGTGGAAGCAGGTGGTGCTGGGAGTCTCCTGAGTGTGTTCTTAGCAGCTGGGAGGAGCAGAGCTGGCACCAGGGGACCTCACAGCTGCTTGTGGCATAGGACGGTGTCTCCAGGCACTCCTGAGGTCCCTGCCATGGGTCTGCATGAGGAGAGCAGCAGGTGGTTCCTGGTGGTTTGGTGTCACCACCAGCACCGTGGGCACTGCCTGGTGCAGCATCTGTGCCCCAGCAGGGCAGGGGCTGTGCTGTGGCTCAGCTGTGTGATCTCAGCACCCCTCAGCGCTCCCATCCCATGGGGCAAACCCACGTGGTTCAGTTACGTGGTTCTCCATGTGGCAGCTGGGGTAGAATCGCCTCCTCCGCCCATTCCTGTTTGCAAAGCCTTCTGAGACTCCTCCGCGTTTCGGACGGGCCAAGATTTCATTTTCAGCCCTCTGCTTCACATGATCCGGCTTCCCGTAGCCTTTCCATGACCATTCCTTTTCCAGGGGTGTGGAGTAGCGGGTGTCCGACTTCCTCGGCTGCCGTGCCGCTTGTCGAGGATCCCATCTTGATGAGTCTCACCTAGAAAACAATGTGTGCACAAGTTGTTGTTGCAGACCCCCGCTGGCTCCCGCTGGGGCAGAATTCCTCGCAATAATAGTTTTCGCATGTGGCCCGGTCCCCGCGCGGGGTCCTTGGGACAGCATTGTTCAGAGGAAGCCTTGCCTGCGTCTGAATAGCGCTCGGGGTGCCAGGAGGAAGAGAGGAGGAAAGGGAAACGGGGGAGCTGCAGGTTTGTCTCGCATCCACATCAGATGACAGGAAGTGGGGATGGAGGTTGGCCGCGGGAGCCACGCAGCGCGGTGGGGCCGCAGCGGTGCCAACGACTTCCAAGCTCTGGGTGACCCACGTTGTTGCCATTGTGAAGCTTTTTACATCTTCTCACCTTTTTTTTTTTTTTTTTAATAAGGCTTCAGATTTTCCATGACAGTCTTCTTCTTCCGTGCCTCTTGGTCTGAAGAACTGCTTGTCAAGTTATTGTTAATGCCCTCAATATTTTAACAATAACAAACCATAATCACAGCCTGAAACATTAATTATACAGGATTTCTGAGCTATTCCATGGAGAGGAGGTGATCTGCAGTTGTAAAATTGCAGGCATGGTTGGAAAAAGGATTCTAAATAAAATAGGTTACATAAGTTGCTTCTAGACTGTTGATGAAATTTGTTTTAAAGGAGCAACTATCACCTCACTGCTAAGAAAGTATTATTTGAACACAGATGCTCTCAGAAAAAAAAACAACACCCCCAAAGAGTTCCTTTTGGCAAGGCAGCTGCAGGGTTTTAGTGCTGAACTCAGGGAGAATCCTCTGTGCCCTTCCCCTACTTCTGTAATGGCCAAAAGGGGAACAGCATCATGGTGGTGAGGACTTTATTTCCATACACCTGAAATTCCGAGGGCTTTTTGTAGCAGTGTGTTTACAGAAACAAACCTGAGGTGCATTTACATATTTTGGAGGCTCTGGAAGTCCAACATGTGGAGTTTTTTATACATCACATCTCCAAAGTCAGTGTTTTCACTTGTCCATCTGTGTCTGCCTGTTGGAAGTGTGATGTGATGAAATTTGGCTACTGTGTAATCAGCTCCTTTTCTTCCCCCTGCTCTTTTCTGTGTCCCTGGCTTTCAGAGCAGAGTTTGAGAGCTCGTAGGCTTCTTGGAAGATCCTGCACTTCATCTGTATTCCAAAGGATGTAGGAAGCCTTCCATAATCAATTACAATGTGTGTGTTCCCCTGGGGATAACTTGGCCCTTCTGCGCTGCTCGTCTGTGCACATGCTGCACCTTCACCTCTTTAAAAGTGCACATCCTGAATGTCCACCGTGACCCATCCTGTGGGATGACTCACATTCCTGGAACTTTCTTGCCTGGCTTCTGAAGCTTAACAAAGGGCTAAGGCCCTTTTCAGACATCCTATCAGGCTTTATTAGGAAAAATGTTGTCTGCCCTTCCCATTTGCACAGTCCCTGTAGTTACCTGGTGCACTTGGCTGTCTTGGGCCACTCTTGACCCTTCATGTTTGAACATGGGAGGTTTCAGCCAGTGCCTGGAGTTATCCTGGTTGGCTCTCTGAGCACTGAGTGTTACCTTAAACAGTGAAAATGGGGGTTAGGCTGCATGGCTTGCTAACAAACACTCTGCAGCTGCTTGGGAAATGAGTCCTGATTAACACACTCTTATTAAACACTTAAATAATTCTTAAATGCCAGGGACAGGGTCAGGCAGTGAGGCAGCAATGAGTGTCACTTTCCTCCTAGGTCAGCTAGTGTTGTTAAACACTTCAATCCCAGGGAACCAAAAAAAGCTGCAAAGAACTTTCAGGATTAGATGTGGCCTGTACTGCAAATGTGCTCCTTGTTTTTAAGTTGCTCAATGCACTAGATACTAAGCAGACAGATTTTCTCTGGCTTTCCCCAGTTTTATTGGAAACAGCACACTCCCCCCTGGATGGCAGGAAGATAATTGGCTAAAGAAGTGTCTGACTTTCATGAACATGTCACTGAAAAGCTGTCTGAGCCAGAAGCACTGGCAGATTTAGGCTGGATGATCCTGAGGGCTGGCTGGTGCCTTTTTTGTTGAGGTCTGCTGGCAATTCCTGGTTGCAGGTTGTTCTGTTTGTTCTTCTGTCTTCCTGCATCCCCATCTTTGCCGTGTCTGTGTGCCCTGGGGTGTCCTGGCCAGTGCCCTGGGGTGTCCTGGCCAGTGCCCTGGGGTGTCCTGGCCAGTGCACTGACACAGGGAAGGGCTGGGTTTGTGCAGGGAGAGGGAGAGGGAGGGCAGCAGGATCCTGGGGGATGCAGGGTGCTGTGGGCTCAGACTGCTTGTGCTGGGAGCGGAATTCAGGGCATGGAACTTCAGGTGGTCACATCAGGGCTAGAGACGGGGAGACAGGAGGGTTGTGCTTAAAAGTAGGAGTGATTTAGAGAGGCAGGAGGCAAAGGCCTCCCAAACCCCTTGGGAGCCATTGCATAATTGTCCAAAAGGCAGCTATTAATAGATCTTCTGTGTGCCCTTCAGCTGGCACTGCTGGGAGGGAGCTTCGTGCCTGGGGGTTTTGGAAAGTCGCTGGTAACGCTGCTCAGAGCTGTGGCTGCTGCAGGGGGGCTGCACAGGACACCCACCTCTGCAGGGGTTTGGGGATGTTGTGTGACAGCTGGAGGTGCTGTTAACGAGTGTGAGACGTGTGTGTGTCTCTGTCTGCTCACTGTCAGTGGCATGGAACATGTCATAAACGTACTTTCTCTTCCCTTCAGATACCACCTCCTCAAACTCCTTCAGAAGTTTGGCAAAGTGAAGCAATTTGACTTTCTCTTCCACAAGTCTGGTGCTCTGGAAGGGCAGCCAAGGGGTTACTGTTTTGTCAACTTTGAAACCAAACAGGTAAGTTGCTTTTTGTCTAAAATTCTGATATAAATGACTGTCTTCTTTCTGTTTGTTTTTTTTTAATTGCTAATTTAAAGCTGCAACAGGAAGGGATAAATTCAGTACTTCGTCTGCACAGACCCACAGATTCTAACAGCTCTTCTCTGTCACAGCCACTTTGTGACTGCTGCTGGAAGAAGCAATAGTGATTTCCTTTCTCCTCTGCTGTCTTTTCCTGAATCCTGCTTTTTAATGCTAACCAGAAAGGGCCAGTTCTTCAGTCCATTTTGCAGCTGGTGATAAGGACGTCAGAAGAGCCCTGACACTGTGCATTAGCTCTAGAAAATTATTCATAACAAGGTGTAGCAGCATTGCCATAGATCTTCAGCTGCTGTGAGTCAGGTTTTATGTGAGTGTCCCAAAACTGCTGAGCCCAGAACAGGAGGGAGTGGATCATGTCCCTGTGCACAGGAGCAGGGTCTGGACCGAGCAGGGGTAGCTGTTAATGACACACATGGAACCTCTGTAGTGAGGCACAGTGTTTCCTCCTGCACCACAAACCTTCCTCAGAATGCTGTTCCCAGGGCCTCCATGTTTGGTGTTTTCAAAACTGAGTATTTTCCCCATTTCCTCCCCCAAAACAAATGAAAGAATGAAACAGCAAGGCTGATAAAGTCTGGTTGCTGGGAGTCATGGAAAGGTATCCCTGGACTGGGATACAGTGGGATAAACTTTCTGTGCTGTCAGTGAGCTGTACTTACAGTAGGCTGAATAACAAAGAAAAAAAGGCTCTTGCCATGTGAGTGGGTTTTGACTAAAGGCTTGGTTTGTTTATGGAACTGTCTTCCTGTGCAGGAAGCAGAGAAGGCGATCCAGTGTCTCAATGGGAAGCTGGCCCTTTCCAAGAAACTGGTGGTGCGGTGGGCACACGCACAAGTCAAGGTGAGCTGGCTGCTGGAGAGAAGAATTGCTTTTAGTTGGCAAAATTGAAAAAGTTGAATAATGAAGCCTCTTATCAAGTCTATCTTGGCCTGGCAAAATAATTTCAGTCTGTTGTAGGAAATAGCTTGGAGAGTTTATGTTTACAATCTACAGCTCCTCCTGTCTACCCAGACTGTGCTGGATTAGCCGGGAGTGAGGACAGGCCCTTTACCCGGGGCTTCTTTGGGCGGGCGTTTGTCAGGGCAGTGTGAACAGATTACTTCTATAAATGTCCATGTTTTAACTTTTCCCAAACTTAGTGAGTAATTGGCTGGAAGTTTGAATCCTTCCCTTTGTGGTTTTTTGGATAAGAGAGGTATGGAAATTCCCAATTACCGGTTACTGTGTTACTTTGTTCCACTTCTGAAAGCACTTATGTGGCAGCAGCTCTAATTAGTTTTGACTTTAAAGTAACATACTCTGCATCTAAGCTAAATATCCTTTTATTCCTTGTTCTGTCACATAAACAATCAAGATTTTAAGATTGACTTAGGCAGTACCTTCTGAAACATCCTTGTTTTAATTTTTTTTAGTTCTTGTCTTGTTTCTCCTACAGTTATTTACTATCTCATATTTTATAAAGCAGTTTATTTTGAATAACTTCCTTTGCAGATAAACAGATTTTGGGGAAGGCAGAGAGGAGATACTTGTTGCCATTTTCCTTTGGGTAGTTTTCTTTTAGCATGTGTTGATTGTCCTCCAAGCAGCTTTCTGCTCTGCCTTACCAACTATACTAGTGCCTCTGTTTTGGATGCTTAAAAAAACCAAACCAGGTATCTTCATTAAAGACCACATTGTTCTAGTTACTGACTTCGAGGGCTCCTGTCAGCACATCCAGGCTTGTGCAAATCCAGTCTCCATTTTCTGTGGAGCTGCTGGAGTACCACATGCTTCCGGATGCCTGAGGAGTGATCAGGCCACGCAAGGAGTCTGAGCTGGAGGAGTGAGTGTCTGCCCAGCTGCTCCGGGGTCTGCAGAGGAACACACATAAATAATCACCTCGGTTCACGTGGCATTTTCTAATCCCTGAATGGAAAAACTTCACAGCACAGAACTTTGGCTTGTTGTAACAAGAGTTTGTTTTAGAGGAGGCCAGCGCGGTGCTGGGCAGCTCAGAGACGAGTGGCCGAGGCTCACCCGACGCTGTCGGTTTGAGCAGCTCTGCTGAAAAACAAACCTGACTCTGTGCCAAGCGAAATAAGGAAGCAGAACACTGCAAATAGTTCAGGAGGCCCGTTGCCCACAGAGATGACAGACTCACAAGCTGCCTTCTGCAGAAAGGAGGTGGTTCCTAACTGGTCTTTTTTCTTTTTTTTCCCGTCTTTTCTCCCAGCACTGCCTGGTTCTGTGCAGTCGTGTGCTCGGGTTTCCTTGTGGCTCTGCACATAAAGAGCACAGCAAGCAGCTCAGGAGTTACCTTCAAATTCACCATCTTTGCTTCTGCCTTACATAGAGGGGAACAAGAAGTGACAGGATAAGGTTTAAGGAACCACAGTACAATGCACATAACTGTTCAGTATCCAGTCTGCATTCCATGTTGGTACTAACCAAATATTGTGGTTGGGATTTGTTTCAGTGTTTGGCCACCAAAATCTTTCCTAGCAAAAGCTCCACAAAACCTGAGGCGATGTTAATCCAGGTTTAAAGTCCATCTGTGGGAAATGTTTCTTTGTTCCTAATTGCAGCTGACTCAGTCCTTGGTCTCTTGCTTGCAGAGATATGATCACAATAAAAATGAGAAGATCCTTCCAATCAGTCTGGAGCCATCTTCCAGCACGGAGCCACCCCAGTCCAACCTAAGGTAGGAGGTGGGGTGGGTGAGAGGTGACCCAGCCGTGGGACTGGCAGGGAACCAGCCTCTTCCATTTCAGTAGGATGTGGAGTTGTTGGCACTGTTTGTGTTAAAAATCTAGCACGGCAAAAAAGCTGTTTTTGAAAGGGCAGTGTCTGTGAAGTCACTCACTTGATGTGGGACACTTCAGACTGGAAGTTCATTTTCTAATGTGCAAAGCCAATGGGCAGTGGGAAGGAAAAGAGGTAAGGAGAATATGCTTTGCACTTTATGTGAATTTCAGTGAGAGGGTTTTTACTGGACCAGTTGGGTTCGGCAAAATGCTTATGAGCAAGAAGTTCTACTATAGTGGCAGAAGATTAAAACAGAATCACAGGTAGTACTTCACATAAAACAATTTTTTTTTTTTCCCAGTGTTTTTTTGCCTGTAGGTCTTGTCTGTGGGATGTGGTTAAATTCTCCAACCACTGCATTTACCTAAAGCACACAGTGCTGCTTTGCTAATTCACAGTTTGTTTGAAAGGGTGCGTGGTTTTCCTCTGTGTTCCTCTGTGAGGAACCAGGAGCAGATTAATGGATTTGCCCAGAGATAGAACGAGCTTGGAATTCAGAAGTAACAGGCTAGGAAGAAAGGAGCAGAGGGGTTTGAGTCACGCAGATTGCTGACTGCATCAGTGACACAAAGGGGTTGTTCTGGTGAGGATGGATGGTGCAAGAAGCCACAGCAGGGAAGGGAACATTCCTCCCAGTCTGTACCCAATGGAGGATCGTGAATAACAAAAGTCCTAGGAATTTGGGGTGTAACCTAGGATAGCTTCTCCCTTTGGGATAAACCCTGCTAATGCTGAAATAATGTTTCTTCCTGACCTAATTAGAGTCTGGGGTTTTCCCATTCCGAGCGGGCTGTAGCTGGGAGGAAGTCTGGCTTTCATTTCTCTGCTGTTCCCAGCAGCCTGCTCTGAGCTGTGCTCTGCTGCACATGCTCAGACCTCCTGAAATGACATCATTTCACATGAAGTAGGAAGCCTTGTCGTGTTCTTGTCTCACTCAGCGTCCTCCGGAAAGCGCTGAATGGTGCAGGGGCCGTTATTTTGGGGTGCTGAGGTGTCTCTTGGGGGAGCAAACCCTTGCAGAGGTGGAAATGCAGCCGTGTGGGCTCCGAGCAGGGCATTCCTGCCTCGCTGTGGGTGCAGCGGTGGGGGCTGCCTGGCCCCTCCTTGTGCAGTGAGGATTCGCGTGTCAGCAGAATCTCTGGATTTCTGAAGCTGGGTTTCATGCTAAGATCAAGCTCAACTTCCCTTCTGCTTTTTCTCTTTCCAGCGTCAGTGCAAAAATAAAGGCCATTGAAGCCAAGCTGAAAATGATGGCAGAAAATCCGGACGCAGAATATCCTGCAGCACCTGTTTATTCTTACTTCAAACCACAGGATAAGAAAAGGACTGCTCCTTACTCCAGAGCTGCCTGGAAATCCAGAAGATGATGCTTATGAATGGATGATGGTAGCAAGAAACACTGCTTTGTATACCTGGAGTCCTCCAATGCTTTTGTACTCTTGTAGAGTGGGAAGGACGATGCCACCCGAGCAGGGCACGGCCAGCTCAGCCCTCTGTCACACCTGGGGGTCTGCACGCTCCTGCCAGTGCAGCTCACAGCTGAGGGCTCTTCAGAGAAATAGGTTCCCTTCAAAGCCTCTGATGAACACACAGGCAACCTCTCCTTAGTGTGCATTCATTAGCCAGATTAGAAACAGTAACCAGCGTTCGGAGTAAAGCACATCCAAAAATACTCCATTTAACTGATTACTTTTTAAAGTATTTTTGAACAAAATGTATTCCGATTCATGTTTTAATGGAAGGGGAAGCACTTGGTTTTGATTAACATGCTGTAGTTATCATGGAAAAACTTTTTCATCTCAATAAAACTCATTTTAAATAGCTCTTGCAACACCTTTAGTAACTGTGCATGCAATATTTTATATGCACCAAAGACAATTGTTTTTGCATTTTGATTTGCAGACTCCGCAATGATGCTTTATGACGTGGTAACCTTAAGCTAATGACACAGCACGGGTGTTTTTGTTGTCATTTAGGCTGTAGGTGTGTGCCTGCAGGTAGGAATTGGTGTATTTACACACCACTGAGGTCTGTGCTGTGCCGTGAGCTTTGGCATTTGTGTTCAGTGATCCCTGATGGTGGCAGCTCCTCATGAGCCAGATGTGACAGTGTGAGAGTAACTGCGGCCTCTGAGACATCTGCCAAGCCATGAGCTCGGTGTTTGCCCCCTGTCCTGCCCAGCTTTGGTTTCCTCTGGCTGGTGGAGGTGGTCAGCTGCCTCTTGGTGTGAGGTGGCACCAGTGTTTGTGGTGAACTGGTTCTGCTGTGAGCTGGGATTGCCCCAGGGGGATCTGACGGAAGGCATTGCACTGAACCATCTGATCTGCAGCAGGTTCTCTCCCTAAATGTCTGCAAAATAGAAATCTGAGGCAAAACCATCTTCTGGCAGCATTTTCTCCTTTGTGTACACAGTGCTGTGACTGCGTGTGCCAGGGGGATGTCAGAGTGCTCGGGTCCAGGTGACACTGGTCTGATCTTCTGATGTCTGCCCTCTCCGGTCCTCATGGGTCACTCTTGAGCTGCCCCCCAGCTGGTTAATGGTGGTCTCGAACAGGAGGAGGAAAACAATTTGGAAGCAGCCCCAGGTTGTGCAGGCAGGAGTTGCTCAGTGGCACAGCCCAGGGAGGTTTGTGTTCTGCAGCAGCAGCACACCTCCCTCCAGGCAGAGCTCGCTTCCTGCTGCCGAACCCAGCACCTGGAACGGAGCCGTGCCTGGCTGTGGGGAGGATTGTTGAAAGCCTGAATTGTTCAAAAGTAGGTCTCGTGCTGTTAATGTCTTCTTTCCTAGTTTTTGGGTACCTGAGTAGAAGGAGAAGCAGTATCCTTGGCAGTTTGTACCCCTCTGAATGTCGGTGACCCCCGTTTGCATTCCTCCCTGAACAGCCTGTGTTTGTTCCTGCGTGGTCTAACATTTGTAGCTTCCCGGGTCTGTATCTGCGTTGTTTGGAACAGCTCTGAATTTTGTTTCCTTTAGGAATTTAGAAGATACCTGGTTTCAAATGGGTGTGTGGCTGTGCTCCCATCAGAAACATACTTTGATATTTATTTGTGTTTAAATACAATTTGTTGAAATTCTTACAGCTCTAAATAAACATTTAAAATGCATGTTTTCCTCCAGGAAAGCCGAGGGTGGCAAGCAGGAAGTGAGTGAGGGTGGTAAATGCTTGGCATCACCCGAAGTCCACTGACAGAATCCGGGTACAATAGCATCAGTCTTTTTTTTTTAAATTATTTCTTCTCACTGCCACAGCCACTAACAGAAGTGCCTTGTGTGTCGCTCGGCCAGGCTCAGACCTGGGGGAGCTTTATTGCAGGTCGGTGTTTGTGTTGGTCATTCCTCTGGTGCTGCCTGCACTGCCCGCAACGCTGCGGCTCCCCGGCGGCCCCAGCGAGCCCAGAGTTCCTAACCCTGGAACTGGGAGGAGGGAAATGCTCAGAAACTGGATTTTTTTTAATGAGCATCAGCCCTGGGACTTTGCATAAAAGAGATTTGAAGAGCGCCGGGGAGCGCGGCATCGCTGCGGCCGGAGCTGGAGCTGTAAGTAGGAGGTTGGCAGCTGGTGGTGGGAAGGAGAGCAGGGCTTGGTGCCCGGCTCCTGTGAAGAGAAATTGGGCTGATCCTTGCCTCCAGCACACACTCCTGTCCTCTGAGGGGTTCCTTGTGTCCCCTGTATTTCCAGAAAGGTGGGTTACTGAGGGCAGTGTTCACCATGGCCACAGTGTGGGTTTTCCCTTGGTATGTGAACCTTTCTGCCCACGGTGACAGTCCCTCACTGGGGACAGGCATGGAACCTCTGCTCCGGGAGCACAGAACATTCCCAACCCCAAATCCTGGGATTCTGGCCGAGCTGCTGGCTGACACGCTGCCACCTCGTTGCGGTCTTGTACAAACCCCAGCACTGGTGGAGGGAGCACATGGGGGTGAGAACAGGGGTGGGCTCGGTGCTGGTACGTGTTAGCTCCAGTGCTCTGCATTCCCAGGCACTGCCCAGGCCCTGTTCCCCGGTGCAGGATGCACGTTGGAGATCTGTCTGCTCTCAGCAGGCAGTAAGAGCAGGAGACCTGCTGCCTGCAGAGCCAAGACTTACTCCCAGGGCTGGGCAAAGGCAGAAGCTGGGCTGGAGTCACCCCATTCCCGAGCCTGTTCTGGCTTTGTGGGGTCCAGAGTTATGAGAGCAGTGCAAGCATCTGCTTGGTGCTGGATCGTGGTGCTGAGCCATGGCTGCCACAGCCCAGCATCACTCTGGGGATGCAAACAAACCCCACACGGCCCTGTCTCTGCCGGTGCTGCGTGGGGGGACAGGCAGCTTTCATGGCTGTGTCCGTGAAAACTCCTATGTGTTTCTTCTGGAGCAGCCAGAGCTAGTTCAGACCCCACTGGTGGGAACGAAGAGTTTAAATCGTCCTTTCTCAGCATCTCGCCTCTGCACTTGTCCGTGTCCCCCCGCACGCGGCCTCTGTGGAGCTGGGGACAGACGGGAGGACAGGCTGGCAGGCCTTGGGCTCCGTTTCCTGGGGATTTCTCGGGCTTTCCTGCAACCTCGATGTTTAAACCTAATGCCTTGTATTTACTCTAAAATGGCTTTCATCTGATTTCCCTCTCCGTTAACAATTTAGCTGTCACAATCAATAACGGCGAGGATCCATCCCCGGCCGCCATCAGCTCACGTTACCGTCCTGCAATTACCCGGCGGTGGCACCGCTGCCGGGGCTTTGCTGGGGAATTATCAGGTTACTAATGAAGCCCGGGCAGCGGCGGGCGGCCAGACGCCGC
>VZTJ01005183.1:1517406-1548968 GCA_013397795.1 Orthonyx spaldingii | reverse complement strand
CGGGGCCGGAGCGGGGCCGGGCTCCCCGCCGGGCCGGTACCGGGGCTGGGGCCGGGCCGGGGCCGGGGCCGCTCGCTGCCTCCCGCGCCAGAGGGGTGGATTTTTCCATCCCGGCGTTTTCTGGGGCGTTTTGTGCTCGGCGGAGGGAGAGGGGGAAGAATTTCGATTTTTAATTACTACCATTAAAAAAATCAAATTTGCAATTCTTTGGGTGGCCTGATGGATTCCCTGATTGACAGCCGGAATTGACACTCTGGTACCTCTTATCTCGGGCATTTACGGCAATTTCTAATTGCAGGTAGTTTGGGGGGTTTTTCAGCGCCTTGGCTCGCATGGGAACCGAGCGATTACTTCAAGAGGCCCGGGTTAAGTGCAGGCAGGGGGAGAATTCAATCCACATTCAAATTGCTTCATTAAAGAGACGCAGCTTTTGTTGCAAAGGATTTAAATGGCCACTAGAAAGTTCTTATTTATTGTTTTGAGGCGGTTTATATAGGGTGCCCCGCGCTCGCCCGGCGCATGGAGCCGCAGCCTCCCTCTCCCGCTCTCTCCATCAAGGTGATGCCGCCGGAGCCGCTGCCCAAGGGGAGCGCCCGCTGTCTCGACCCGCACTCCCGCGCCATGGTAAGCGGGGCCGGGGCTTGCGGGGTCCCGCCGGGAATGCGGGGCCGCGCCGGGCCGGGGGCGCCGGGGGTTGCGGAGACCCACCGGGATCCGCTGGGCCGGGGGCTGCGGGGATGCGTCGGAGCGGGGATTGCGGGGTCCCGCCGGGGATGTCGGGGCTCTGTGCGGACCCGCCGGGCCGCGGACGCTGCGCTCTGGTGCCGCGGGGAACGGCGGGGCCCCGGCTGACGGCCCCGCGGGGCTCTTCCCGCAGTCGCAGCCCGACGGGGAGCCTCTGCCTGGCGCCCTGGAGAAGGAGGACGCCCGGTCAGCGCCCAGCACCCCTTCCACGCCGTCCGTCTGCTCCCCGCCATCCTCCTCCTCCTCCACGCCGTCGGCCGGCAAAAACGTCTGCTCCAGCTGCGGGCTGGAGATCCTCGACCGGTACCTGCTGAAGGTGAGCGGGGCGGAGGGCGGCGGGGGCGGCGGGGCCGGCGGATGGCCCCGGGTCTCAGCCCCTTCTCTGCCGCAGGTGAACAACCTCATCTGGCACGTCCGGTGCCTGGAGTGCTCCGTGTGCCGCACCTCGCTGCGCCAGCAGCACAGCTGCTACATCAAGAACAAGGAGATCTTCTGCAAGATGGACTACTTCAGGTAGGGACCGGCCCGGGGCCGCTCCGGGGGGCTCCGCCGCCTCCGGCTGCCGCGGGGTCGGGGCCGCTCCGGCGCTGCCGTGGGGAAGGTTTGGAAAAGCCGCCGGGCTCCCTGGAGCAGTCGGGTGGGAGCCGACCCTCGGGAAACGGGCAGAAGGGAAGGAAGGGAGTTCGGGGTGCAGCCACACGACGGCCCGGAGGGGTTCCTGCTCTCTGGCCGGGCTGTGCGGCCGCCCCGAGCCCCTGCTCCTGCCGGCTCGGCGGCGGCAGCGCCCGGCTCCGGGCGTGCGGCGTGGCGGGGACGGTCCCTGCGGCGGGGAAACGGGGCTCGAACGGCCTCGTCCCGGCTCCTGCCGGAGGGTAAATCGCTGCTGCCAGCCTGCGGTGCCCAGCGGCTTTCGGGGAGCCCCTGATCGCGCTGTGGGCCCGCGATCGCCGAAGTGTCCGCGGCGGGAGCGCGTTACAGAACGGAAACGAACGACGGGCAGCGGCGGCGGCCCCGGGGCTCGGTCCGGACCCGCACACTCGAGGCAGCCTGGCCCGCAGGGAGGGTGTCCCGGCTTTGACAGCCTTTCTGTTCTAAACCTTAAACCACGAATTTCCCCCCAGTTTGACTCGCACGAGGGGACTGAGTATTTTGAATTCCTCGCCGGGGTTTAACTGAACATCGGAACCCCCGCTCTGACTTTCCCCGTCCTACCAGGATGAGGGAATGCTGTTTGACCCGGGAGGAAGGGGAATGGCGGGCAGGAAATGGGAATGACCCTGGCGGGGCGCGGGGGGCTCGGAGCATCCTCCGGCCGCGGCAGAGCTCGGGGCTGCCCCGACGACAGCGGGCGGGGGAGATCGGGGGGCACCTCAGAGGTTCCTCCGGTGTTTTTTATGAAAGGATCTGCGATTACCCGATTTTCCGCAGCTCAGCCCGTGCCCCCGCCGGGCTCGGTGCGGTGCCGCCGGCAGCGCGGGGCTCACGGAGGCGGGTGCGGGGCTCGGAAAACCGGGTCAGTCCCGAGGCTGCGGTGCTCTGCGTCCTGCCCTGTGGTGGTTTTTGTTGTAGTTATTACTATTATTGTTATTATTGTTGTTATTATTTTCAAACTGCAATTTTCGATGATTCCGCGAAAATTTCCCCACTCAAGACAGAAAAGGCACAAGGGGGTTCTGGTGTCCTGGTACTGTTTTGGGGCACTTTGAGCGTTTTCATTCATTTATCGCCGTTCTGGTGCCGTTGATGTTTGGTTTATTTTTTGTTTGTTTTTAAGAATGGATCTTTCCAAAGGCGGTTTTAAAGTAGCGCCGGGATCTTCGAGCAAATATGGCAAATAACAGCGTTAAAATAAATCTCTTTCTCGACCCCCCGGCCGAGAAGCCCCGACCGCCTCCCCGCTGGGAGCAGCCGGGCTCTGCCCGCCGGTACCGGCGGGGCCAAGGGAAATAAAACGAAAATCGCGGAAGCCGCCGCAGAACGCTCCCGGTTCCTGCAGCACCCGTTCGGGGGGCGCGGGGGCTTCCAGCCCGCGCTCCTCACTTGTCTTTTACGAAAAAAAGTTGGGGTTTGGAGAGATTTTTTATTTTATTTTGGTGAATCTCTGAGCGGCGGCAGGGTCGGCAGCGGCGGCGCTCGGAGCCCGGCGGGTGCGGAGCTGCCTCGCTGCCCCGGCCCCGCGGGGATCGCTGCGGCCCCGGCCGAACCCCGGCCCGGCCCCGGTGCGGTGGGCGGGGATGGCGGGCGGGGGTCGCTCCCGCCGCCTCCCGGGCAGAGCCCGCCGGGCTGAGCCGCCGCCGTCGGTGCCGGTGTGCGGCCGGAGCCGCTCACCAGGGTTGGGATCCCTCCGGCTGCCCCTGGCAAACTCGCCTCGTTGTCCTCTCTCTCGGCCCCTTCCTGCAGCTGCCCAGCCCTGGGAGCATCCCGGCTGGCATCTGATTGTCTCTAGCCAGTGGAACCTGGCACGTGGCACAGGGTAAACCTGACCCTTGGGATGTAGTTAAAAATTTTTATTTGTTATTTGAGGCAGATTAAATGCGTGGGGTTTTTTTCAAAGCAATGCAGAAAGCCCATCCTAACGCGTGTGGTCCTTGGAGCCGAGGCAGAGGGAAGGGGCCGTGGGATGCTCTGCACGGGTCACACGGATGCTCTGATGCTGAAGTGCTGGCTCCTCCGACACCGGGGCTGGCGGGGGTTGCTGAGGAAGGAGTCTGTCAGTGTGCCCACGGGGAGTGTGGTTAGGCCTGCTCTGTGCAAGTGTCCCTTCACTGTCCCCATGAGGGGCTGCGTAGGTGCTGGCACTGCCGGGACTCCATGGCTTCATGCATTTTTAAGCAAATGCTGCTGTTTCCTGTGTCTTGTCAAATAATTATATTTGGCATCTAAGGTTCCAGCCCTTCAAGGAGAACCAAATTAAAATTGGAGCTCATTGAGCAGAACATTGTGTTCCCGGGTGATGCGAGGGCTGCTCACAGCCAAGCTCCCGTGGCTCCCGTCACCTGGAGGCCCGGCACGATCCTGGTGTGATTCCTGCTGTGCCCTCGATGGGCAGTCTGTGGGCAGGTGACCTTGGGGTCGCTGGCCAGGCTGTGGCTCAGGTGGCCTTCACCCCTCGCTGTTATGTCCCTCGGGGATGGTGCTCCTGCCCAGGCACGGCCGTGGCGCAGAGAGAAGATCCTGGCTGAGGCACCGCTGCTGCTCTGCTGAGAGACTGGGGAGATGTCTGGGAGCTGGCTCTGAGGGCTGTGTTAGGGGCTTCCTACAGAGTGGACCCTGGAGGGGACGGGAATGTTTGGAACTGTGAGTGGCCCTGGGGCTGGGTGCCCCTTGCCCTGTCCCCACAGGCAGGGATGGACAGAGGGCTCAGGGATGGACAGAGGGCTCAGGGATGGACAGAGGGCTCGGGGAGCTGCGGCACCTGGGTACCCGCGGCGTGGGAGAGACAGGATGTGCCAGGACCTCCTCCTGCCTCTGCTCTGCCCGCGCCCCAGATGATGCAGCCGCCCCTGGGGGAGGTGGGATGAGTCTTTCTGGGATGAGTCTCTCTGGGATGAGTCTTTCCCGGTAACATTGTTGTCAGTTTGCATCTCCCAGAGTTAACCTTTAGGGAGAGCATCTGCTTACTGGACCACAAACCACTGGCACAGGGCACAAGCCGATGGCTCTGGTAGCACTCGGTGATGCTCCAGCCTGTGCCACAGTTCTGGGCTGGGATTAATCCTCTGTCTTTTGCTACAGTGGGGCCCTGTCCCCATCCCTATCCCTGTCCCTGCCAGGCAGGTGGCAGGAGTCATGTGGAGCCCCTCTCCTTGTGCTCTGCTGCCCCGAGCAGATGGGGCTGTTTGGGCTCTCGCTGCCCTGCGAGCTCGGCGAGCTAAGGCCTGTGTTCTGTGTGAGCTGTTACTTGCAGTGGTGATGGGTCAGGACAGGCTTTCCACAGGCATTTCTCTTCCCGTTCCCGTGTCACTGACAGCAGCACTGCCACCGTGGCGGTCCCTGCAGTGACAGTCCCTGCAGGGTGGCAGTGGGTGCTGGTGCCCGGCCCAGCTGTGTCTCTGTGGAGCTGCAGCGGTGCCGCAGGCAGGTGTTGGCCGGGAGCCGCAGGCGCAGCAGCGCCGGTGTTTGCTGGTGCCGCAGGCTGTGCAGCCCCGTGCCCACGCTGCTGCTGAGCCCAGCCTCCCTCCGGTGCTGCTCACGCCGGGGCTCTGCAGGGGACAGCAGCACCAACCCCTGCCTGTGCTGCTGCCCTGGCCACACGAGCCCCAGCGCCTTCGGCAAACCCAGTCCCGCTCCCTGGGCACTGCTGCCAACCTGGGGGTCCTGCCTACTCCTCGGGAGACACCCAGATCGCAGCTGCTGTGTGATGGGGATGTGTGACCTTTTCTGTGCGGTGCCTGGTGCCTCAGTTTCCCCATCCCCACGCTGCGCTCCCCCCGCCGTGGGCTGGGGCTCGAGCGGGGAGCAGCGATCACCACGTGTCATTAGCTCCGTGCGCCTGCCCCTCGCTTGATACTGTTCAGCAAGTACGACTGTTTACATAGCACATTGTTCAAAGTAATTCAATTTACAGGAATGATCCTTATTTCTAAATAAAAAATTAATACAGTTCTTTTGTTTGTGCGTTTATATAAACGAGCTGGCACAAAGTCAGTTTACAATGTTCCCATCTGAAGTAAATTAGTGAAGTCTCTTAGCTAAGTCTCTGTATAATTTCAGCACAGAAATGTCCTCTATTTTTTTTCATTTTTGGTCAGCTATGGTCAGGCTGAAAAATTTAGACCCTTCTTTTCCTCCCAAATAGTTTTGCTATTAGTAATCCCAACACAGGACAGTCTTTCCACATCTTGCTGGGCCCACGGTGGGCAGCAGTTCCGTGGTGTGGGGTCGGGCACGAGCAGAACGAGGGCCGTGGTGACCTGACCTGGGCTCTATCTCTGCCTGTCCCCAGAGCCTGGGGCTGCTCTGGCCACTGAACTGACGGGTTTGTGGTCCGAGGTCTCTCCTGTCGCTTGTTGTGGTTGTTTCTTGTTGGTGTTTTGTGCCTGCGCTGGGAGATGCTGGAGCTGCTCGGGCAGGGCTGCCAGTGTCTCCGCTTCCCACTGTGGTGAGAGGCTGGCAGGGGCCCTCGGGAGCCTGAGGTGGCAGTGGCAGTGCTGGGGCAGTGTGGGGAAGTGCAGGGGCTGTGTTGGAGCCAGCACCACCTCTGTGGTGGCAGAGGAGATGCTCCCTTCTCTCCTGATGCTTTCGCTGCTGCTCGTTGCATTTATTTTTTTCAGCAGCAGTAATACTGAAATGCAGAAATCAAATCAAGGCCGTGCCTCGCACCTCATGTCAGACACTGGCCTGGGGGTTCAGGGCAGTGGGGGCCATATCTGCTGCTCCCTGTGAATCACCTGCCCTTGGCCATCAGCATCCTGAGAGGAATGGGGGTTTTTAGGAACACGCAATCACCTGGTGTGGGGATCTTGGCTGTCTTGTTGCCTCTTCACTGCGCTGAGCTACCTTCCAGCATAGCTCACCATCCTCTTGCAGCAAGGAGACCTCCTCCATGGGGGAAAAAGCAGATGTGTGCGCCTGTACATGTGAGGAGAACACACATGGTTTGATTTATGGCAGTGGGAGAGAACCGGCTCTGACACAGTTTCCATCCGAGTCTCACACTGACTGTTATCAAAATAAAAACCCACGGGCTTGGAAGCTGATTCACGGCGCTGCGTCACCTCAGCCCCTCAGCCGCGTCTGGCGCCGCAGGGCTGCAGTGAGTTACACCCCACTCCTGCCCACACTGCTGCCACTGCCATGGGAAAAGGTACCGGTGAAGCTGCTCCACTGCACCTCTCCATGAATGGGTTTTGTGGGATTTGGGGTTGTCGGGGTGAGCAATGGGGCTGGCAGCAGCGTCTGCACCCCGGCATTGTGCTGCCCGCCCTCACCTGCTTGCCCTCACCCTGCTGCCATCCCCTGTTGCCCTCACCTCACTGCCTTCACCCTGCTGCTCTCCCCTGCTGCCCTCACCTGCCTGCCCTCACCTGCCTGTTCTCGTCCGCAGCCGGTTCGGTACGAAGTGTGCCCGCTGTGGCAGGCAGATCTACGCCAGCGACTGGGTGCGGCGAGCGCGGGGCAACGCCTACCACCTCGCCTGCTTCGCCTGCTTCTCCTGCAAGCGGCAGCTCTCCACCGGCGAGGAGTTCGGCCTGGTGGAGGAGAAGGTGCTGTGCCGGATCCACTACGACACCATGATAGAGAACCTCAAGCGAGCGGCAGAGAACGGTACGGAGCGCCAGCGGGCATGGTCTTGCCCCGGGCACTGCGCAGGGTGTTACTGTACCCCGTGCTGACCTTTAGGGTGTTTGGGTCGGTTCTATTGTTGGCAAAAAGGGGTGACAGGTGACCCTGGGGGGGCTTGAGCACAAGGCCTGGGCTGGCAGAGGGTTCGTGGGGTGGCCAATGTGCTGGTGGCACCTGCGGCTTGTGTGCCGTGGGCAATGCTAGGGACAAGCGCCTGGTGCCGCACAGCCCCACGTGCAGTGTGTGAGGAAGCTGCTGGGATTTTGAGGCTGTGAGTCATAAATGTACAAGGTGGGATTGGCATTTCAACAAAACCTTCCCATCGTTTTCCATCCGCCCTGCCCATCCGGGGTCGTGCCACTCCCAGCTGGACTGCACCGTGCCATGACTGGCCAGGCTCCACTGTCTCAGTTGAGTCAGTGACACCAAGGTCACACAGCACTGCAGCTCCTGTCCCTTCCCCATCCTCCTGCCTGGCAGCACCCAGAGAGATGCTCAGAGGAACAAATTTGTGCGGTTAGTTCAGTGTGGTGCCCAGGGAGGCCGGGCAGTGCCAGGGTCTGTTCTGTGGTGGAAATATTTCAGCACATGGTGGGCACAGGGAGGGACACGCCATGTCCCGGCCCATGCAGCATGTGGAAACCATTTACAACCTGACAGGAAAATAATATGTTTCTGTTTACTGTGTTTGAGTAAGAGGAGGAAAACACAGTGCCCAGTTGGGCTGGGAGGGTCCCGGCTCAGGACATGGCTCACGGCGTGTTGGTCCATCTGGTCAGCTGCTGCGGGGGCGCGAGGGAGTGATGGCGAGCAAGGACGAGGGAGAGAAGCCACGTGTCCTGGGGGAGCAGGATGGTGTGAGGACAGCAGGGTCTGGCATGGGGAGTCCTGCAGAGCTGTTGCCCCAGCCGAGGGCTGGGATGGTGGGTTTGCTGCTGCTCAGAACAACCTGCTGGTGTGGGCTGAGCACCGGTGTTGAGAAGTGCTGGGGCACCTGGTGAGTGTCAGGTGTCACTACCTGTGTCCAAAGGGTTTTGAGAAGGGGGTGGGATCACTTTGGAGAGCTGTAGTTGCTGTGGAGTTGGAGGACCATGCTCCCCCCTCCAGTAATTACCCAGCAATTTCTTCTGCACATGAGGTTTTACATACAAGAAAAATAAACAGATGTTGCTGAAGTCAGAGTCCCATTCATCATCCGAAAAGAACAAGTCAAACTATATGAGAAAGTCCTTCAACTCAAGCCAAGACAATCACAGCCTGGTCCAGCTTGTGGAGCGATGGCCGGGCTGTGCAGGCGCATCCTGGGAGCGGGGCGAGCGCCAGCCCTGCTCAGCCGCCCTTCCTCCCTCACCCTCCCTCAGCGGTGCTTCACCTACACTGCCCAGAGCAGCCAGGACTGCAGCAGGGCCCCGGTGAGGAGCGAGGGACCCCAGCCCCAGCCCCCCTCCCTGGAGGCTGCACAGCAGCCTGAGCACGGCTGGGCTCGCCCCCAGCTGGGAGGGTCAGTGTCCCCCTTGGTGTGGCTGCTGCTCAGAGCACGGCCACTCCAAGGCCATGGGGTTGGTGCTGCTCCTGCTGCTGCTCTGGGACCCAGGAGAAAGAGGAGGTTGGGGTGCTGGGATGGTTTGGGGCTAGGGAAAGGAGCAAAGAGCCCACTGAAATGCTCTGAGCAAATGAAAGGACTGATGGAGGCACAGCCTGTGAGGGAAAATGGGGTCACAGGGAGCAGCAAGGGGCAGGAGTGATGGATGTCCGTGAGCCTGGCAGAGACAAGGTCCCTTCTGAGCCGCTCCCTGGAGGATGCGTCCAAGTGGTGACAGCAAGTCAGGGCCAGTGGGACATCAGTGCTTGCCCTCACACACACCTTGACCCTCTTCCTGCTGCTGTCTCCCCTTGTTCCCTCTAGCTTCCACCACTTGCTGCATTTGTCTTAATTCAACAATAAACTCTTGGGGAATGGTGGTTTCTCCTTCCCTACATGTGGAGGGGCTCAGCAGCCCAGCACAGCTCCTGAGTGGCTATGCTGATTCCACTTTTTCTGCTCCCACTGCAGCAAGGAATGCTCTGGGTGTCCCACACTGTGATGCCACCAGGTTTGCTGTCCCCCAGTTGAGCAGCTGCTGCACATGGCAGGGGCAGGTGGGGAGGTGGGTTTCTGACCCGTGGCTCATTGGGCTTGTCTCCTGCAGGCAATGGGATCACGCTGGAGGGAGCTGTGCCTTCGGAGCAGGACAGCCAGCCCAAGCCAGCCAAGAGAGCCCGCACCTCCTTCACCGCCGAGCAGCTGCAGGTAGGGCAGGAGGGCTGGGGGGGCTGGAGGGGCCGTGGCTCCCCAGCCTCATCCTGAGCCCATCTCCTCTCTGCACAGGTCATGCAGGCACAGTTTGCTCAGGACAACAACCCCGACGCACAAACGCTCCAGAAGCTGGCGGACATGACAGGGCTGAGCCGGAGAGTCATTCAGGTGAGGGCAGGGACCAGGGATGGGCAGGGTGTGGCCACCATCGGCCGAGCAGCCCCAAGCAGGGCAGGGAGAGGGCACCTGAAGGCTGGCACCAGACTGAGCTCACGGCCTGTGGCTCCTCACCCCCGGACATGCAGCACCCAGCAGCTTCATGCTGCCTCCCCCGCGTGTCGGCTCCCCTGCTCCTGTAGCGATGCCAGAACAATTCTTTCTCTCTCTCGTGGGTTTTATATTTGTTTTTCTCTCTTTTGATGCAATGAATCAAAACCCCAACAGCCCCAGCCAATGGCGATAAATCACTGGGTGGGAAAGCTGCCGTTAGCACAAGGTCCTGGAGCGCTGTGCTCTGTCCCAGCAGCTGACAGGGAGTGTGGGAGCTTCCCCGGCTGCCGTCCCAGCCACGAGCAGGCAAAGTACACCAGCATCAGGAAGCATTGGGATGGAGAAGTTTAAAGAAAAAGGATTTTTGCAGCCGCAGGGGACACAGTGGCAAGGAAGTCCCCATGTCTGAGCTGGGAGGGGAGGGTGAGTGGTGCCGTAGGGACTGAGAAATGTCCTTTCTGTGACTTCCAGCTCACAGACAGCCCAGCTTTGCCTCTTGGTGACATTTATACTCATCACTTCAATGTTCTTCTCACATACTTTCTGCATACAATAAAAACATGAGTGATTAAAATAAATTTGGAGCTTTCATCCAAGATTGTTTTGCCAGTGACACATGTAAATTTTGTGTGTGAAAATCTGGCTCGAGCCTCTGTTACTGAGATTCGTCGTTTAGCTAAAGATCAAGCAGGCTGCACACCAGGTAATTTTTTATGTGGATATTTTTTAGAGGCGCTTTGAACAGGAAACAATTTGTCAAATGCTTATGACTGTTTCCTTCTCTGTGGTCCAGTGTGCTCTGCCTTGGAGAGCTGATCTTCACCCAGTCTTGGAGAAGGTTTTTACTCCCAGTTACCTTTCAAAAATTAAAGCATTAGAAACAGGTCACCACTTTAGCATTAAAAAACCCCTTTTATGCATGTTTTAACACTAGGATGTAATTCCCTAACTACTCCTTTAATTAAAAGCAGTGAGATATGATCAGAGATCTCATACCTGCTGCTCACACAGACTGTGGCTGTATCCCACCACAGTACCCTCCTTTCTCAGCTTTAATGTTCTGCTGACGGGGTTTTTGAACATGATAAACCACAAGTGATTAAAACAATATTGTTTTCATCATTCTTAAAGTCACAACTTATCCTAGTTTAAGCTTTAACCCATTTTTGTCTCCTCTTGTTTCTCTCTTTACCAATGCTCAAGTTTCCCAGCTGATATCAGCTGTGCTTTCAGGCCAAGTGAGCTGGGATTGCAGATTAAAATTTAAATAAGACCTTGAAAAGTGCTGCTATCATTTGCAGAAAAGCTGTGCAGGGACAAGCTTTGCTTAGATAGCTTCACTCTTGCTCTGGTGAGTGTAAAACGAATCTGTGGAAGCTGGTGAGGTGCAGATTTCTCTTTCATTCCTTTTTTTTGTAAACACTTCGAAGAGACACCCATCCAAGGACCCTGGTGAAGGACTGCACTTGAACCCCGTTGTCTCTCAGCTGTCACAGTGTTCACTGCTTTCGTTTCAGGTTTGGTTTCAAAACTGCAGAGCCCGCCATAAAAAACACACCCCGCAGCACACGGTGCCGCCCTCGGGAGCGCCCCCGTCCCGCATCCCCTCCTCGCTGTCCGAGGACATCCACTACTCGCCCTTCAGCAGCCCGGAGCGGGCCCGCATGGTGACGCTGCACGGATACATCGAAAGTAAGAGACGGCAGGGGCAGCGGCAGGGCAGGGGCAGCTCCGGGAGAGGCGGTGGCAAAACCCTCCTCGTGCTGTGGGCGCAGGGGTGGTGTCCGTGCTGCTGCTCCTCCTTGTGTCTGATAAACTTTGCCTTTGGGATTAACTCTCCCCCAGGAGAGTCAGTGCCTGGGTGTTAACTGGCTGGTCCTTGGCCCTCTTGTGCTCTCTGTGTCGTGGAGAAGAGGTCTGAGTGTGCCCTGTTGGGCTCGGTGGTCTGCTTGCTGCTCAGAACAGCAGCGTTGCTTTCTGTGACAGTTCCCGGTGCCAGTGAATGATCCGTGAGTGATGGGCAGCTTTGGTCATTCCTGGACACAAGTTTGGGCTCTGTGGTTCTTGTAAGGCTTCTCCCCTCGCTCGCCCATGAGGGCTCCTGCTGCGCCTCTGCCTGACCCCGGGCACCTCCCGTTTCCAGTCCCGGTGGAAGCCCGGCCGTGCCAGACGGAGGGCGTGTGTTGTTTGTAGTAACAGAGGCTGAAGCCTCCTCTCATCCACAGGTCAGGTACAGTGTGGACAAGTGCACTGTAGACTTCCCTACACTGCTCCACCAGTGCACCTCAAAGCAGACATGGAAGGACCACTATCTAATAGGGGTGAGAAGGTAAATGTAGTCCCTGTCCCAGGCTCTGGGGCCAACCCTCCCCTGTAGCAAAGATTTGTGTGTTACATCATTGCCACCGCCGTCTCCTGTCAGCATCACTGCTTCTCCATGACCTCTGGCAGCTGCCACCCACCCATGTGTCTTTCCTTAGTTTTGGGGGCCCTAAGGGTGATGTACCCACCTTTGGGCAATACGGCATCACTTTCTTTTTCACCGAACACCCCTCGTTGTTGTGACCTGCTGGGACTCTGTGCCTGCATCCACCGAAGGCTCTCACATCCTCCTGCCTGAATCCTCTCTGCTCTCCCCTTCCCGCGTGCCCTGAGCTCTGTCCTGCTCCGTTCCTCAGGCGCCTGCACGTGTGTTGTCAGTCTGAACAGCAACTGGCTGTTAACAATGGAGAGGGGGGACCTCAAGCATGTGCTAACTTCCCAGTTTTCCACGAGTTAACAAAAGAGATTAATTTCTTGTGGATTGCAGTATTACTTAAAAAAAATAGCAACTGGCTGTTAGAATATCTGAAGTAGGAATGTTATTTCACAATGTCTGGCCAGGAGACAAAGTTGCATGTTGATATTTTCCTGTTCAGCACTTACAGTATCTGTTCTAACATACGGCTTATTGGGGGCAAGACTTCTCAAACACACTTAGGCTTGTAAGGTTTTATTTAGGACCCCAGTTTCAGCGACTTCCTTTTGAAGGAACTCTGAACCTTTGGCAACTGAGTGGTTTTAGCTTTTGTCTTTACCATTAGAAGTACTCAGCACCTCTCTTTTCAGATCTCTCTCTACTCAGTGCAGCAGCTTACTGAGCTCTGTTTCAATGGGCAGAAGCAGGGGCACAGCAAAGTTACTTTTTTAGTCTAAATTCTACTATTTTGTTGTATCTGCCCAGCAAGCTGTAGAGTTTTCAGAAAATATTATACAGTCCTGGTGCTGTTGTTAGAGAAGCTTCACTGCAGCAAGCAGCTCTTGATTTAAATGCAAGTACTGGCTCACAGCTGTTGCAGAACAGGGTTCTCAGGACACAGAGCTGCCCCCCAACCAGCTCCTTTTCCAAACAATCACTTGCAAACTGAATTCCTGAAAACTGAAGTAGCTTTTTTTTTCCCCACATCCAAAAATTTTTAAAAGCAGAGATAGCTGAGATCCTGGGGAAACACATTTAAACACTGCGTGTGTGTTTCCCTCTGCATATAGGGCACCTCCCATCCTCCTCTTGGATGTGAGGATCACCCACCAGTGCCGTGGCTGGTGAGAACTGAGCTGGGACCAGCTCAGTGGCTTCTTCCCCTGCCTGAAGGGGAGGGAAGGGGCTGTACCTGCAGAGCAGTGAGGAGCAGTGTTTGAGGGGAGCCTGTGCTGATCAGTGAGTGAGGTGGACAGTCAGGACCGCTGGTCATGGTCTTTGTCTCTCTTGGTAGCTGCTGTATCACAGAACAGGTGAATGCAATGCTGGTTTTGGTGTGCTGCCCGGTCTGGTTTGGTTCCACAGCTGAAGGTGTGGTGCACCTCTGCCACAGTCCCATTACCTGGGCTCCTCCATGCGGCCCTGGTGGCTCTTTCCCTGGGCAGGGCTGGTGGCTTTGGGCAGACAGAGAGGGTTTTCCTACGAGAAGTGGCTGCCACAGCAGAGCCCATGTCTGTCCTGCTGCTCCCTGCCAGCACATCGCCGTCACGAGGGCTCTCTGTCTCTGCAAGCTGCTGACACTCGATCCCGTTTTCTCCTCAGGTCATCCTCTTTCAGTACTGACTGCACGGGCTCTTCCTCACCTGCCCATGGCCCTACCAGCACCACTGCCCCTCAGCCGCTGACACAGCGCCCAGCCCTCGGCAGCTGCCACAGGCCCATGGGAGAAGCTCCGATCGACCCAGCACTCTCAGTTCTTTCCATTGACCAGCACCTCGCGTCCGCTCCGATGTCTCCAGCGACACTCTGTGTATGTGTGTGTTGAGTGCAGAGTTACATTTTACACTTGTTTCTTGTGGACTTGTAGAATGACCGTGAGTCTCTCCAAGGCAGTGCCAGACACAGTCAAAACTGGTGACTCTACTGTGCTTGCAAGTCTTGCTCCCAAACCTATGGGAATACGAACAACCCAGAACACGCTGAGTCTCAGGGGGGTCGATGATCACCTCTGAACACACAGGAAGGAGGAATTTACGTGGTTTGGCCTGATTCTCTTTTTGCACCAGTGAAGCAGTTCCTGGACATCCCTCCTTTCCGCTTGCATACGTGAAATCTGAAATTGGCTTTTTGGCTCAGCAACTTGATATATAGACAGACCTTCCTGAGCCAAACTCGCAGGTAGCTGAGACTCCACTGAGTGGAAAACATGATGCCAGCTGGAAATAGGCAGTTTTTCTTCCTCCTCAAAGTGCTTTAGAATCACATGTCCTTTGATCACTCAAAGGTAAGTAAATCTTAGTGGTTTTCCCCCCATTTTATAGGAGGGGAAACAGAGATGTCCTAAACTGAGAGGAACCATGAGGGTTGGTGGCAGAGCCAGGTTTAGCACCCTGAAGTTTTCGATTGCTGACTTGTCCTTAGAACACTGAACATCTCTCTCCTCTCACAGCCATCTGCCAAATCTTTTTTTTTTTTTAAAGTTTTTTACTCTCGTTCTTTATTAACAAGCTACTTTATTTCCTTGGAGTCATATTGGATCACAAATGGGTGATTTCAGAACATACCTACAGAAAACTCAGACAATCCATACTCTGGGACTGGGAAATGCTCAATAGAAGGTGGCCATAAAGGTGTAGAAATGTTCTGTCCTGCTGTGGACTCAAGTTCAGTCAGTGGAAACAGTTGGGTAGAAACTGGGGACCAGTTAAAAAGGTGAAAACCACGGTAAGGCCAGCACGAATGGTCCCTAGCCGAGCGGACAGCAAGAGGATGGCATCTTCCTTTGTCTGGCAGCGCCGCTCTGATTCCCTCTGTCCTCCCTTGCTGGGGTACGGCTGTCGCTCCTGCCAGGCCCTGGGATGAGGGTGCATCCCGGGAGAACTGCTGGGCTCATGGCAACAGCAAAGGAGTGCTCAGCAGTCTGGCCCCAAGTCAGGAAAAGGACTCCAAAATGATCCTTCATTGATGGTAATAACGAAAAGTAAACAAGTGACCTCTGCCAGCCCTTCTCAGTTTGCACCGAGCCAAGAGCAGGTCTGCAATGAAACCTCTCTCCACGCAAGCACACGGGTCTGTCCTGCTGTGAAGTGTCCGTGAGGCCGCTCTTCCAGGAATGTGAAAGCCTACCCTGAGCCACAGCCAGTGAGGGATATGACTGAACCGTGCCCGAGGAGCTGGAGATGGGAATCCATCTGTTACATAACTTGTTTTTAATTGGAACTGTAGCCACACGTGTTTTACTCTCTGGGAGATCCTGGATCAATCCTGACATGGGTCGGGTGGGCAGCCATCCCACTGCTCTGGCCAGCCTGTATTGCACACGTGGGGAGCCTTCTCCTGCCCGTGTCCCTGAACTCCGTGTGACACCAGCAGCCAGACACATGGCTCCAGCTAAACCACGAGGAACACTCCGGGAACGGCGTGAGGAGATGGGGATGTCTGCTGAGGTGGCCACCGAGATCTCTTGGTTTGAGAAGTAACTGAGTACAAGCACACATTGATATTGGTTGGAACAAACACATATAAACACACACACACACACACTCTTCTCTGTGTGTACATATATTAAGAGAGAGAGTTGGTACTACCTCGGACAGTTGGGCCAGTATCTGTCTAATTGCAGCCAGCAGCTCTATTTCCAATTTAAAATAACATTTGAAAGGAGAGAGGGGAATTAAGTCCACCAAATATTGCTGTCACCTCCTGATGTGTGAGTGACCATTTCCAGAGTGTGACCAGTGACAAGGTGCTCACACACGCCTGACCTGACTGGAACCACCGCTGCAGAGGCGTCCCCTCAGGGAGGGGACAGTCACCACTTGTACCAGTTGCACCAGTTGCAGTCCTTTTTGTCCTTGTCCGTAGCACTGAGTGGAGGACGGGTGTTCCCTTGGCTGGCTGTTGGTGAGTGTTTATCATCACAGGTTGAGGCGGTTGCTGTGTCCATGTGCAACAGCCTTGAGATGTTTGTGGGGGCTGGGGGTCACCAGGGCCTGCCTTTGTTCTCCATTTGTGCTTGCACATCCTAATGACCATTTAGTTGTGGAATTAGTGCCATAAAGGAATGGGTAGATATTTCATTTAAGACTGAAGGAGAGACTTCAGGCTGTAACTTGCCCTACATCCCACAGTCTCTGAGATTGCCACAGGTGTTCTGTTGAGGGAGAAAAGGGTTTGATGTGTTTCTCTCTTCTGTCTTGGCAATGCAATGAAAAGGAAACTATGACATATGTAATGCTAAATACCACCTTGATCAGAGAAACCCCAGGTGTGAAATGTCCTGGATATCTGAAGGTTTGTAAGTGATACCACGGCAGGGCCGGAGTGCAAGGCAGGGGCCGAGGGAATGGAGATGTTCCTTTCCAGGGACGGGGGCTCACCACAGACTGTGCTCGGGGCACTTCCCCCCATAAGTAGCCAGGAGCAGCTTTGCTAATTCAGAAATCAGGCTCTGTTTATATTAAGCCCAAATTGTTTGCAAAAACTGGAAGCAATTCAGCTTGTGCAGTTTTAGAGCTAATTATGTGTATGGAAAATACTCAACTGTACCAAGAATGTAAGAAATCTTCTAATTTATTCAATACATTGTTTCACAACATATTTCACACTGACTGTTGCCACTGAACCAAACCTTATCTCAGGTCATTTGCATTCATCTCCTGTCTGTGGATTTAAAAAAAAATAAAATCAAAGTCATTCTCATTTTCTTAGTTTATTCAGTAATTGCCAGATGGGTTCTGGTGCAGCAATGCAAACTCCACGCACTAAACTTTTCCAGTTGCTATTTACAAACCCCTTTGCAGACAGAATCCACTGAAGACAGCCAGGGAAAGGCTCTTCACTCCAGTTTAATAAGGTAACTAACAGGGCTCGGCTCTGGAAGTGGGATGGTTTAAGGTTTTATCACCAGTGGTTTTTTTGGCTCATGCTGGTTAACCCCAATGCCCGAGCTAAAGGTGCTTACACAACTCACTCATTGGGACGGGGAGTGGGAACCAATCCTGCATTACTATCAGTGATTTATCTGTAGGATGGCAACTAAACACCAGTTTTATTCCATCTGCCAATCATTTTGTTGTAGCATGTTGCAATTCTGCATGTCTTGGCTACAATGGTTAAAAATTTTTTTCTCTGAATGAGTGGACAGTCAAGACTAATATTTATTTTAAAAAAGTAAAACAAAATTGTAAGCACTTTTTGTAAAACCAATGTCTGTTTTGTTACATACTTTTAATGTTGTGCTTTGTAAATGTCTTATTTGTGTAATAAATAAAGTTAATGCAAGTAGAAGTGCTGGCACTTACATCCAGAAAATGATGTAATTCCATTTTATTTTATTTTTAAATACTTTCTGGCTTACTAATCAAGCAGCAACCCACCCAGTTTTCCTCTTTTATTATTTTGTTAAACTCTGGCTTCAGGAGAGTTCAACAAACGTTCGTAGTAAATGGATATAATTTCCTAGTTAGCAAACCAGTCATTAAAGAATACCTCTGGTGTACATTATTACAATGATCAATCAATATCAAAGTACAGAGCAAAAAGAGAGGAAAGGAATTCACCAGGACAGCTAACTAAAATCTGGGAAAATAATGTTGATTAAGATGGATTTGAATGACTTCAACACCGAATCTGAGGCACTCTTTTTAACAAATTGTTTTCAGGCTTAATAATGTTTATACATACTACACTGCACACCTCTCAGGAATATTATTGTGAGTACAGTTGGCTTTTCTGCCATGGCTTTCACTCAGCATGACTGATTAAATGATTATTTCCATTTTTGTTTGCGCTGACAAAGATGACAGAAAGATTATATTCCTGTCGAGGGAAAGGGTGAGACAAATCCATGAGGACAAATTGCATTTATTGTGAATCAGATTACCTGCTTTGCTGCAATATTTTCTAGGAAAAGCTGCTTTATGGTTTCGGTTTGTGCTCAGTTGTTATATCCCAGGCTTTCCGGCAGGTCCGAAGGATCCATTCATGCTCATCATCATCTGAAAGGGAGAGAAAGAGAACGTCAAATATCCCTGTGTCAGATCTGCTCTTTGCATCCCTGGGGTCCAGCTCAAACAAGCCATTTTCCCTTCAAAAAATAAATCCATTTTTTAGCCATTGGCATCTCTTAGAACACTTTTTTTGTTTGTTTGTTTGAAAGATCGTGTGCTGTTTTGTGGGAATTTTCAAGGCAGGAGGTACTGGATCTGTAGCAAGGACTGATTATTCATCTGTTTGATAAGCTTAGTTTGGATGAACTATGAGGTTTATGTGTATAGATTTATCTTTTGCCTTTTTGGGCAAAATATGCAGCAGAAATGTTAAAACTATCAGAAATTAAGATAGATATTTTTAAAATACTCTGCCTGTGTTGCTTGTCGGTTCATAAAAATGAAGGTAAAGAATAATTTATAGTAAAATCCCAGGTTCTTGTCTTCCAGCTTTTCTTTCCATGCTGTTTTTGAGATATATGTTGTGGCAGGTATTGATAAGCTGATGTAGTGGCTGAGAGATATTTTAGACCAACTCCTGTGTCCCTTGTTAGTATTCATGTCTGTCGTATTTATTCTGAGAGCATAATGACAGTGTGGAAAGACAATAAAAGCAAAGACAGTGTAGGAAAAAACAACTGACCAGCAAAGTTTGAATAGCAATTTTGTGCATGATTTACAAAAAAATAGCTTGGCGAATGTCAAGTTGTGGCTTCTAAATTTCAGGAATTTAAGTAGCCTTGTCTCCAAAAACTGTTCTGTAGCCTTTTCTTTTGTGTTTGTGTAGGAGAAAAGAGATCTGTGTAGTAAACCAGGAAAAAGAAACTTCAAAAAGCCTTGATAAAAAATCAAAGTATTACTTAAAACAATACCTGTATTTATTTTTATACAAATGAAATATTTTCGAGTTGCTTCTTGTGTTTACCACTGTCTCAAGAAATTCATATTAGCTGCTTGTGATGTGTGTAAAAATCTAAATCTTGAGGGTTTGTGGCAGCCCTTGTTACGTAAAAGAACAGAAGACTGGGAGGAGGATGGAGCCGAGGGGGTGTGACCCCGGTGCTGTGACCATTTATTCACACTGCTGAGTACCCTGCCTAGGCAAGTCAAAAACAACAACAACAAAAAAACTAAACAAAAAAAAACGGGAAAAGAAGCATGTCAGTTCTTTAGGAGTCAAATTTTCATGGAAATCTTTTGATTGTGGAATTGAACCTTTATGTTAAAGAGACAGAGGAGCATTTGAAATGCAAAATGTACCAAGGTCCCGGGAATGAAGCGTTAAGCTAAGAAGTTTCCAGAAGAGTATGTGACAAATTCGGTTTGAGCACAAGTCGTCAAGCTTGGGGGTTAATCCTGTTCACTGTGATGGGTTGTGAATCGAGTCAGCTTTGTCTTTTCTTTTTTCTTCCTTTTTTTTTTTTTTTTCCTTCCCGTGATACCCTCCCTCTTCTCTGATTGCTGGCCGAGTGAGTCGGGCACACACCCGTGGGATGCTGCTCCCACGCAGCTCCGCTGGCATCCTGATGGAGGCAGGGAAGAATCCTGGTGAAATTAGGAAAGCACGGGCCAGGGTTTGCTCCTGTGCCGGCCGCACTCCCCTGCCAGCCCTGACACCGCTGACAGATTGGCTGGAAGGAGGGAGGGAGGGAGGTTTCCCCAAGAGCCGCCTCTCCAGTTTGCTCTCTCTGGTTCCAGTCTAAGGGCTTGTGCTGCTGCCCTCTCTCTCCTCGTTCCCACTCGCAGGTTTTAGCTGGCAAAGCCCGGGTTTGTGGGCAGTGCCCACCTCTGAGCAGCATCCCAGGGACCGTGGATGGGCTGAGGACACACTTGTGCTGCCATTGTTCCAACAGATCAGCCACTGGCTCGCTTTAATGACTGCAAAACGGTCCTCATTTGGATGGAATAGCTAAATTCAGCTCTTTCTGTGTTTCACTGATCTCTTTTTTATTCCTGATAGATCCACAGATCCATAACAAAAAACCCTGTTAATGGCACGTTTCTAATTCGGGTATAAAGTAGGAGAAAATAGATACTGAAAAAAATATGCTAAAAGGGAAATTAAAAACATGAGCACTGAATCTTCCTTAAAGATCACGCAATCCTCACAGGCAGATTCCACTGAGGGCTGCAACAGGAATGCAAATGTGGTCCTTAAGCTTTCTTTAAAACGACATCCAAGCCATAATCACTGTGCTGGCTTTTGTTCTATGCACTAGGTGTTGCAGACGTGATCATTTGACCCTCGGCTGTGACAGATTTGTCCAGTCTGTGTGGCTCTGTGGTTTTAGCTGGAATTGCCTTAACTGAAAAAGTAGTTTATCTGAGCTTGTAATAATTGCATGAAAAGGAAACTTTGGTCTATTTCTGTCATGGTGAAGGAATAAGAAAACTTAGAGATGCTGAGCATCACCAGTGTCTGGCTGGTAGCTGGGCACACCTGGCGCACCTGAGTGCTCGAAATAACCAGCCTGAGTCTCTCTGAGCCTTTGGCGGTGCTCACTCAGCTGAGCATCAAGGGTATAAGTACAAAGACAGGCAGATGTAACTTGGCTTCACAGGTTTCCAACATACCCTTGGTTTGCCCAGATGGTTCCCTTCTGCCCTCTGGGATTTCCTGGTCTCCTAGGAAAGCACCCAGGACAAGTCACTCCAAGGATCTTAGCCCTGCCACACTGATTCCAAAATGTCTTGGTTCATGCAGTGATCTGAGCCCATGCAAATGAAACATGTGTTCATAAGCCCTGCTTAACTTGCATATAGTTTAACCAGATGTAAAACCTGAACGAGCAATGTGAACTTCAACTTTGTGTATGAAAAGGAAAAATAAATGTAATGACTCAACGTAAATTCCTAGAACTGCCATCCAACCCAGCGTGATGTACAACTGGTCCTTGCTCTAGGTAAGGGGAAATGAAAGAATTGATCCAGGATAGTGAGAAGAACCACAGCCCAGGGATGAGAATGGATCCAGGGCTGGCTATGGGAGAGGAGGCAGGGAAATATTAGAATGTAAAGAGTTAAGCTATGGTAAAACATACTTTTGCTACACTAAAGAAGACTGGTTGATAATTACTGTAGTTTTAGGGCTATTTGAATCAGTGCAGCTGCAACCTCTTCAGTAGTAACCCCTGAAACAAGACAAACTGGGTTTATTGTACTGAACAAGTCTTAAAGCTCCTCCCTGATTGTTAGTAATTGGCAGCAATGGACTTAACAGCCTCTTGACTACCCTTTTTACACTCTACCTGACTGTGCAGCTAACAATTTAAATCACAGATGCCGATCCTTCTTTGTGGCAGCTGCTTGTTAACTACACGTTCCTCTTTTTCTGTCACTGGCTGCTTCCATAACCCTGCAACACCAGGGTTAGATTGGAGAATCACATTTCATCAATATTTAAAATGGAATTAAACCTTGAAGTTTGATTAATGCTACCAGATAGTGAGTTGTAATTACTATTTTGCAAATTGCAATTGTTTGAATATGTTAATATGATTGTCTAAGCACATCTTCACCTTCAGAAGTAATTTTCCTTTTAAAAAAGATTTGAAAAAAATACAAACTCTTTAATCAGTGCAAAATTATCACCCTGTGCACAATTAGGTAGAATGGGGTTCTTCGTGTGGTGTGCTGAATTTTGTGTCAGCATATTTATCTTTAAAAGTTTGTAATTTTTTTAGATTTTCCTCAGTAGAATAAACAGTGATGGAACAGACTTCGCTGAAAGAGGACTAACCATGCTGGTGTTTGAAGGTAAAGGAAAAAAGCTTTGTCTGAGCATTTCACTGCAATCTGGTGTGTCCCTGTGCAGTTAGTAAATGTTACCCAGATACTTCTTCCAAAGTCAGTGAAATACAATCATTATTATCATAACATATTATTGGAATCTTGAAACTGAGACAGCAAAAGATTGTAATGGATGAGCTCTTGAATTATTTCCTTGTGTCTCAATCAAAAATGAGATCAGTTTCTAGCAGCCACTAAATATATCTTGAATATTGTGGGTGAGATCCTCAGCCAGCCCACACTGGGACAGCTCTCTGTTATTTTTGTGATTAATTCAGGCTGTTTTCATTAAGCAGGCAGAGGCACATGGAGCCAATCCCAGCAGGCACCTGCACGACTGGTCCCCAGAAACAGCATCTGCCCACAAAAGATGATTAACCAGGGGTGCAAGTCCTGCTGATCTCCTGTTGGACACTGTCCATACAGTCAACAGGTCAGTCTGGAGAGTCTCTGTAGGTAAATAAGACCCAGCCAAAGCTGTTGGTTGTAATGTGTTCCTATAAGTAGCTCATTTCAAAATTCTTTTCACCAAATATTGTTTGGCAAGTTTCTGCCTTGTTTTGGGGGGCTTTAGGGGAAGTTCCAAATGTCAGCAAAATCCAGACAGGTGTCACAACCACTGTTAGATGTATTCCACAGTGAGCTCAAACTGCAGCCCTCTTAAATCTGTGGATTTCTGCTCTCTGCAAAATGAAACCACTTGCCTCCTTTCCAACGTTCAGGCTAAAAGTAGTGGCAGAAGAGATTTCCCCAAATACCACGCTCCAGATTTATCTCTCAACTGGGATTAGAAACAGCTGAAAATTCAGGGTGGCCTTGCTTCAGGGTGCTTCCAAGGGATGACATGAAAACACACTGTAATTTAGGTGCGTTTAATCTTGCTATATTAAATGCATATTGCAAAGTTTAGAATTATTTGCTTCTAACTATCGTGTTTCTGTGTTGCTTATGGAAACCCCAGCTCTGAGAGACTTCTGAGGGCTCTGCATGCTTAGGTGCCTGCCATGGCACAGAGCTGAGACTGTCAGCCAAGGCAGTATTGTCCTGTAGACTTCTCTTAACTATTGCTTTCCCAGCAAACCACCTAGAAGTTGTATTGAAATTAGAATACCCAGCAGCTTAAACAGGGAAAAACCTACACTGTTCACCTTAAAAACCTTGTCTGACTGCGTTAGGTCGTTGTAGCTGTATGTGTTCCTGATGCCTTAGAGGCTGTGTCTATGCTGGAGGCCTGGTGCCATTCAGATCCCTGGCTCCCTCCCCTGTCCAAGGGCAAGCTGGGACCAGATGTGAGTGGGTGTCACCCCTCTGTGTGCTCTGTTAGAGCCCGTGTGAGCAAGGAGGGGAGTCGGTGTTCCCGGGATGTGCCTCTACCAGGACAGGGAGTGCCCAGAGGCCCAGCCCTGCCCAGAGCAGCTTTCCATGCCCACAGGTTGGAAGGGTGTGTTAACACCAGACCATCCTCGAGCAGCAGCTGAGCTTCCTCTCTGTTTGCAGAGGGCCAAGCACACGCAGCCCATTGTAAACAACAATATCGCTGAATACTTTCACATCCCTGACTCCTCCCATCACCCGCAGCGCAGTTTATCATGTTCTTCCACTGCACAATTACAATGACATGTGATAGCATCTCAGCCACGGGTTCTGCCTGGCACACCCCTTCCATTTCCACTGCCCCCTCCCGGTCCCTACCACCCCTTTCCTTACTGCACCTGACCCCACCAACATCAAGGCTGGCAAGAAAATGGAAAATATGTTTTCAATTAACCTTTGCTTCCACCCACAAATTCTCACCCTTCCATTCTCTTTTAATTACTGTCATTCCAAAATGGCCCCCAAATGAACTTTCCATCTCTTGTAAAACTTGTTTTTACATGAACTGTATAGGGAATGTAAGTGCCTATAAGACTCGTGTGCAACCTCTTTAATGGATTCACAATAGGATGGTTAGCACTCAAACAAAGGTGTTATTCTTGGCATGCCACTCTTTGGAACTGAAACTTCCACAGTTTTCAAAAAGATAAGACCAGGAAACCAGAAGGAACAATATATCTGCAAAAGCTATAGCTACTGAAATTACCTTAGTAACTTACATCATGATGCAAGTGTTAATATTGCCATTGCTGCTATGGTCTGGAATATAAACTGTGTCGGTTCATAATCTGTTTTGCTGAATGGAGGATGTTTTAGATTGAAACATGTACGCCAAATTTAATCTAAAAATATTCTTGGTTGCTCAGATAAGAAGTCTCCAAGTATCTCTGTCTGTCACCTGAGCAGACTTTGACACTGAGAAAGACATATGTATAAATTTTGCAATGGCATCCAAAATGTGCCTGATCTTAACACATTTCTATATAAAAAGATATGAAAAGAGCATATGATGGGTAGGAAAATTGGTCCAACATTTTAAAAAGTGTTTAGGAAAAAAAGAAGGGTAAGAAAACCCCCCCAACTTCTCGTAGGAGTCTGGGATCTTCATTTTAAATGAACCAGATTCAATTTCCCTCTGCCATCTTCCCTGCTCAGCCATTTGCCTTGCCCACTCAGCAGTCCCAGTGTGATACTTGCCAGGGTTTTGCCTCTCCTCCTTCCGAGATTTGGCTCCTCAACTAATTTATTTGTTAAGCACTGGGGCTTATTTAGATCCAGAGCTCTGACATGGGAACAAAACTTATCTAACTAAAAAATAGCAAGAGGTAGATAAGTGACACTTGGAGAATAAGATCGAAGAGTTATAATACAATTTCTGACCTGCTTCTGGATGTTATACTTAACAAAGCTTCTGACTACCACAGAGTCTGGAAAGCGAGTACCAGAAAACTGGAATTGTATGAATGTGGCTAAAACCCTATGTTCTGGAACTAAATGCAAGGGAAAAAAGGATATGGGAGATGGAAGAGACAGGACCAGAAGGTGAATTTGTAGGTAGCTCTGTGGAGCCTTGTGGGCAAAGAGAAGAAGCTGAATGCCATGGCAGAGAGAGAAAGTATTTTTCTGGAGTGGTATTTTGGAGGAATATGAATCAAAGAGGCCAGAAAGAGGAATTAGCAGTAAAAAGAACAAGCACTCCAGCTGTTGCAAGAAAAGCAAGGGGCTACTCGCATTCGTATGCTCTACTTGTGTAAACGGAGAGCAGTATTGGCTCTCTGCTTTACAACCTTGCTTTCAGAAGGAAGTTTGTCAGCCAAAGTAAAGAGAAAAAGATCAATGGATTGCAATAAACGGCATTTAACATAAAAATGAGTAAAATTTACAATCCAGTAAACTTGTTAAATGTTACAAAATCAGCAAACAATAGACACAATTTGTTTTGTTCAGAGCCCAGAGGTAGAGACCAAATCCTCTAAATTAATTTCTGCAAAAGCTGGGGTTTTTTTCCAAACAGGTCTGGATCCTATTCGTTGTAGAATATACTGATTACCAACTATTTTTAAGAGCTTTACACAAACATTATTTCTTTTGTTGTGTGAAATGCAGAATCAGCCATCTGGCAAATGCCCCAGAGCTAAAATCTTTTACATGACATATAATTCAAAATGATTAAATATACAACAGAAAATAGCTATAGCATTGCACTTAAAATAGCATGAACTTTTACTGCCGATCAAAACTGATTTCTTTAGCTTAACAAGTATCCAAAGAACAATTATTTGAAGAGCTTTTAAGAGTTTCAATATGTAGGAACTAAACCTCATCTAAATTCAGTATCTTAAGTCAAATAAAAAAGAAACAAATGTACAAAAGATTAAATAGTCCTGCTGTATAAGTAGACATTTAAATCTATGGGAAGCTAAATTCATTCGAACAAAAATACTATATTCCCTCTCTATGTTAATTGCTGGGGCTTTCCTCTCCTTGCTCAGGGCATCTGCCAAAACAACCCGTACATTCTTAGGCAATGACTAGGGACTAGCCTGGAATCAGGCTGTTCATCCACTCCCTCCATCATCAGAATGGGCAATTTCAAAGAAGAACGGGGAATAAAGCTCCGTGCACGATCCCTCAGTGCAGTCAATCTTTTTTCCTGCACCAGAGTCGACTTGAAGTTAAACTCGCTGTCTTTTTTCCAGAAATACTCCAGGCCTGAAAAATTGCCAGGTCCTCATCCCACACCCAATTCTCCAGTAGTTTCTGAGAAAGAGCACGCAAACATCTGCATGTATTTGGGGTACATGAGGGTAGGTACAGAAATATTACCCTGAGCGATTATTGAGTGGTTATGGCTGTTTCTCAACTACATTTTTCAGGCAAGTCAAAGTCTACATGTCCCAAAAAGCAAGTGGTGCAAGTTAGATCTGAGTTGTAAGGGAAAAGAAAGTCCAAATGTAGGGGATTTCTGTCATGGATTTGCTTACTTGGATAAACCTGAAATGGTTGAACACATCGTTGCCGACTGTCCAAAAATTTTGTGCTTCTTAATTCTTTCAGACCAAGCATGAGGGCCTCCATCCCAAGGCAACAACGTGAGGAAACTGTAAGTCTGATTTTTAAGGCTTAGAATTAAAACGGCTTTGTCCCCTTGCCTGGGGAGCTGGGCCAGCCTCACAACCAAGGAACCTCAGACGTTCTAACCCCAGACTTCTCTAAACTATAAGAAAATAATGTTCTTGAATCTTGACCTTTTCAGCTCATAATGATCCCTGAAACAGCAGGATTTTTCCTGCTGCTTTTCACAAGACTTTCAGGCTTGTGGAAATGCTGATTGCTGGCTGGCTTGGGACTGCAGCAACACCAAACCCCCTCTTAATAAGACACTTGTCCTGGTCTTCTGGGCCGAATCCTGCTCTTAATTCAGTTCCCTGACTGAGCTCTCAGTGGAAAGGCAGATTTTGTGTCCTTCTGCTCTTGATTTACAGGAATAGGTACAAATATATTTCAGGTAATATTGACTGCACTACAGGAAGCTTCCCTATGTACCATACTAATTAAACCTGAAGAAGAAATATGAAAATAGTAGAACAAATATCCTCACATTAGAGAGAGGAAAAGCATGTTTTATATTATTTAACCCATCCCTGGGAAAACCACAGGAGAAACAAGGCAATTTTCATCAGAAATATCTTTGCTTTTCATCAAGACAGGTGACCCCGGCAATCTCCTGAGATCTTTTCCATCTCAGTATAAAAAATTTCCTGGTTTTGATGGTATTTTCTCTTTGAAAGTTATGGGCTTCTCTAATATTCAGAGGGCCTAAAACCTGACTGTCACAATTCTTCTTGTACCTCCCTGCTTTGCATTAAAAATAATGTCTTGTAGTTTCTACTTTTCACTGAAAAACTGGGAAATCTTCCGATCTTTCTATTGACCAAACTCTGTTACAAAGGTGCCAGAAGTTCTATTTCTTGGGGAAAAAAAAAAAAAGAGGAATACTCCTGGTGAAACAGGAGCCTGGTCCCAGTATCTATTCAAAATAAACAACGTATCTTCTTACAAATGAGCCTTCCCATTCTTATTTATGTGCTCAATTTTGCGTACTTTGCAATACTGGAAAAAAGAAAAGCTTGAAGAACACATGGAGAATCAAGAGAAATTTGAGCATCCCCAAGGAAACAGAGGTTTAGGGACGGAGTAATAACTGCAAGGCTGTAATGAGAATTTGGAAAACTTTGCTAGATAAAAACGTATAACAAAGCTGTTGCTGTCATTTCATTCCCCGGGCCTAATTATGTTTTCACGATGGGCCTTTGCACTGCTCTAGCAGTGAGAGCTCTCCGAGTAAATGAGTATCAGACCTCCGAGCTAGCGAAGTGCAGGGCTTGCCAGACTCCTCAGGAGTCTCTGTGGTGCTCGACATCCTCTCCATCTCCCCAGAGAAGTGCTGAAAGCAAACTCGGGAGTTTCAAATGGCGGCTGCTCTCCTCTCCTCTCCTCTGGAGCAGTACCTGGATGCCGCCAGTCTGGAGGCAAGGCCCTGCCAAGGCTCAGAGATTCCTCACTCTCTTCCACAAACAGCCCAGAAACAATTAGGAATTGCTTCAGAATAGGGCTGGGGTGAAAGGTGAGGACTGGAGTATTCTGAAGCCTGCTGCCAGGGCTGAGGAAGATAGTGTCATTTTGGTAAACCTGTCAAGCTGTTGTAAGAACTTCCTGAATGCTTCCTACCATCTGCTTTTGATGCTTTCAAGACTTGGCTGGAAGCCTGGAGGTTTTCCTGCTCTTTCCTGCCCAACCTATAATGGAGTAATTCTGGATCTGTTCCCTGTCATCTCAGCCTCTTCCTCAGTTTCTTCTGCTTACAGCTGGGGTTTTTTTTAAATTTTTTGTCTCTTTACTTCAGTGGCCTTGTGCCCTGAATCATCTCTCCTGGGGCGGCAAGAGTTCCTCTGATGTTGAACAAGTGCCGGGTTTTTCAATTGTGTTCATGTTCTTGAGAGGAAGGGTCTGGCCTACATGACACATTCCTTCTTCACACTCACATCAACAACTTTAACTTTGTGTCCAGGCTCAGGCTGGAAGGGCCACACAAAGCCCATCTCCACGACTCAGTCAGGCCGCACGCTGTGCCGGGCTGCTGAGCCAATATTGATTGATATAATTTGTAGGGTTTGAGATAAATGTCATAAAGGACAATGAGTTCAAAGAACAGATTAAAAAACAATAAATTGAATTCCAAGGCGTTCCCTCCTGTACTAATCTGTGTAGGTTCCTGTGTTTTTGGAAAGCATGTTGCTTATCTTCCTCATCAGTAGGCCCACTGCATTCCAGTATTTTGGATCAATGCCATTTGTAATAATCTAGATCAGTTTTTATTCAACGTTTATAAAACAGGCCATGTATCACAGGGTATATTTTATAGCAGATGGTATCTCCAATTCATTTAACCCCCCCCCCACTTCCCTCCTCCAATATCACAGTGCACACTCACAAAAGCTCTTGAAACTAGAGCAGAGCAGAATTTTTTTACAACAAATAGTAAATTTGCTGAAAAATGGAGTTTCCAAGCAACAAAACTGTTAAACTGTGGCACACTGAAAATGAAATGTTCTGTTTTCTAGAAAAAAACCAGGTTTTGCAATTTGGACATCTGAGGAAAAAAAAAAAAAAAGCAGAGTGGGTGGTTGCTTTCAGAAATCAGTGTAATTTTAAAAAGCTCTGGACTGAAAAGGTGATAAACACAAATATCAAATAGCCAGAACACAAAGTAGGTTTTTTTCAGGTCAGATTACATTTTTTGAGTTATCCCACTGTCAACTGTTTGGGGGATGTTCTGTGGCTTTTAATTTGAAAAGTTTCTCTTTTGGCTTGGTAAGAACCAATTTTCCTCAAGGCTTATTAATTTGGGGATTTATCCGTGAGACCCAGTATTTGCCAGACTCTACTCCAAACACAGCTCTCCAAGGTGAAGGTTTCCTACTCACAAATGTAAGACCCAGACTCATTTTAATAAACTGCACTATTCCAATGTGTAGAGATAACCACATGCTTAAGCACTTTGCTGGTTCACAACATGGAGCTTTTTAGCTTTTGGGATCAGTGATGTGCCCCTCACAACCACTCCCTTGCTTGAGATCATAATACAAGAGACTGAAGATTTTTCTGAGATTAACATACCTAATGGTAATAAAACATATTTATTCATATATGCTTGGGAATACTTCATTGTAATTTTGAAAAAATATGATTTGTACAGCTCTGGGGATACATAAATCACTGATAAAATAAATAAGTTAAAGATATTTTAGCTCAGTGATAATAGAACCAACTTATGGAGTTGTTTATATTTTGGCTTTAATCAGGCAACCTAGAAGATATGAGAAATAAACTCTTCTTAGTTTACCTTGCAGAAGAAGTTAAATCATACCTGCATTTCTCAGAAACTTGTGTCTGTAGTCAACAACAACTCTGGTTTTGGGGTAATAGAATCCATCACCACAGTCATAGCAACCTTCTGGGATTATTTTGGGAGGATCCCGATTTGTAAGCTGAGGAATGCCTGAAGGGGAAAAAAAAAGGTTTGATTTTTTTTAATGTATGCCTTTGATCAAGATAACTAACATATATCTCCATGGCACTTGCTATAAAAATAACACAGTTACCTCACAATAAATTTTGTAAAACGTTTCATCAGTTTTGCAGGTGAGGAAAAAGAAAATGGAAAAATACACACACAAAGATTGTGTGATAAAAAACTATCACTTTGATTTCCTCATTCACAGTCCTGTGATTCAGCCCACCACGTTAACATTACAAGTATAACCTTAAAATCCAAAATGGGGCCAGGAGAGACTTGCTGGCCTCACAGAACTCCATGTCATCACTAAAATATTCTATGTATTGTGTGTATTATGTTACAGATTTTACTCACTTTTTTCTTGTAAATTCACCTTTTAACTACAATAAATAATAACATTATAAAAGTCTTTAGCAAAAACATAGACTGAACACAAATGCCTTTTCTGGTATCTACTAAAAAGCTACATGAGGCAGATGCTTGAAACTTAATTTGATGTCCTGGATGCAAACTAATTTCTTTTGCTCAACTTCTCTGTATCAAAAGCACCCTGTTGATGCAGTGAGGGGGAAAGGTATAAAAGGGTTAATCAAGATACCAAAAACTGTAGATAATAAAGCTCTGTCCTGCGGGTCATCACTCTGAGAGACCCTCTGCGGATGCAGTGCTGCAGCCCAGGCTGTGCTGGTGTAAGGTGGTGTCCACATTCTTCTGGCAGCGTCTTAGGGTTGTATGAAATTAGCCAGAGCATTTCTGCTCCATGTTACTCATGTAGCCGAATTAATCTTTCTTAAGCAAAGTTGTTAGTTTAATTCCTTCCAGACTCTTAGGATCGCAAACGCAATTTAGTACCTGGTGGTTTAAAACCAGAACAGATTTCTGTATAAAATCTTCTGTCGTAGCCATCGCAGTAATGCCATTTTTCCTCCTCGTATTCAAGACCATCTGCAAAAACGTATTTCCCCTGCAAAACACGTTTGAGCGCAGAGTTAATAAACATGATGGATGGACGGAACGCCAAGGCCAGGCTGCACCGGCAGAGCCCCAGCAGGGCCAGCGCGGCTCCGCTCGGCTTTTGTCGGGAATCGCGACTGCGGCGCCCGGCCGCCAGCAGCCTCCCCCCGCCCCGAGGGGCCAAACACCGGCTGGGCTCGGAAATCCGCGTATTTCACCCCAAACCTCCCTGGCGGCGGGGTCTCGGCCGTACCTGCGTGGGCACCCCGCGCACCCAGAGCGCCCGGAACCTGCCGCCGTTGGGGAGCAGCAGCTCGCCCTCCCCGTGGAACATCCCGTCCCACAGCGAGCCCCGGTACTCGGTGCCCGTGGGCAGCTCGTAGCGGCCGAACCCTTCCATCCTGGAAGAGACGGGGAGGTATGCGGTACGAACCCCGCGCCCCCGGCGGCCCCCGGTACCCCCGCGCCCCTGATGCCGTTTTGGTTTTTTTTTCCTTTTTTTTCCCCTTTCATATATTCTCTGTATTCTTTGCACATATATTTGCAGCTTTGTAGCTTCTTATTGTAACTTAACGTCAGCATTTTCCTAGGCAGGAAGACAAAATAAATTCCAGGGCCTCTGTCCTATCTGGGTTCTCCCTGGCTACCAAGGTTGAAAACAGCTCTTCGAGACACATTTTCATCAACAAAGTACAACCTGTAGCAAGGGGGAGGCTCCAGAGAAGGGGCTTGACCTGGGGGGGAGTTGCGTCACCACTTGTCCTCCTAATTTGTGCTTTTTATCAATTATGCTAATTTCCTAAAACCTATAAAACTGTATTC
>VZTJ01005183.1:1497440-1517078 GCA_013397795.1 Orthonyx spaldingii | reverse complement strand
CCCCGTCAGCTCCATGGCGGCCCGGACGGCGCGGCCCGGTCTCCATGGCAACGGCCGCGCCGCCATGGCGGCCCCGCCCGCTTCCCGCCCCCCGCCGCGGCGCGTGCGCAGAGCGGGGCGGGCGCTGAGGGCGCTCAAGGAGAGCCGCCATGCCCGGGGTGCTGCGGGTGCCGCCGCTCGAGGAGCTCGATGTGCAGGAGGTGAGTGCGTGAGGGGCGGCGGGGCCTTCCCCGCCCTGCCATGCCTTCCGCGCCCGCCCTCCCTCACGGCCGCTGTGCCCTGCCGCAGGTGGCGGTCAGCTCGTCCGTGCTGAAGGCCGCGGCGCACCACTACGGCTCGCAGTGCGACCGGCCCAACAAGGAGTTCATGCTGTGCCGCTGGGAGGAGAAGGACCCGCGCAAGTGCCTGAGGGAGGGCCGGCAGGTGAACCAGTGCGCCATCGACTTCTTTAGGTGAGCGGCCACCGGCCGGGACACGCCGGCGGAGCCCCGCGGGCCTGGAGGGGACGGTGCTGCGGGGCCTTGCCCGGCGGTGTCATTCCAGCGCTGGCGGTCACTCGTTCCAGCGGAGCACCTCTGCTGTGGAGACAACGCTGGGAGAGCTGCGGGTGTTCAGCCTGGGGAAGAGAAGGCTCCAGGGTGGCCTTAGCGCAGCTTTCGGTACCAGAAGGGGCGACAAGAGAGCTGGAGAGGACCTTGTGACAAGCATATGTAGTGACAGAGCAAGGGGGAATGGCTTCACACTGACAGAGGGCAGGTTTAGATTCGAGATAATGAAGAAATTTCTCCCTGTAAGAGTGGTGAGGCCCTGACACAGGTTGCCCAGAGAAGCTGTGGCTGCTCCATCCCTGGAAGTGTCCAAGGCCAGGATGGATGGGGCTTGGAGCAGCCTGGAACAGTGGAAGGTGTCCTTGCCTGTGGCAGGGTGTGGAACGAGATGAACTTTAAGCTTCCTGCCGACCCAAACTATTCTGTAATTCCATTATTCTAATTAAAAATACTGCAGCCATCACTGCCTTTAAAACTTTTATACTCGCTTCTTAAACTTTAACTCTTGGGGATAGAGGCCATGTGTTTTCTCTTGCATATTTATACATGAATTTATCCTGTCATTTGAAGCTCTGTGGCCTTTGTTCCAGAGCAGGTGACCTGGATTTTTGTTGGAACTCAAGGCAGTGGTGTGAGGCTGCTGCACCTTGCAGCTATGTTGTGAACTCCAGGAAGCCAACCTGAACATTGCATTGTCTGTCCTCCCTGTCTCACAGGTGAACTGGTGAGAAAGCTTGAGCAGGTGCACCACCTGCCTCTCCTGACCAAACATGTTAGATCCAAGGCATGTGCCACTACTGCTAGTGAGGGGCCTGATTTAATTACCTCAAGGCACGTGCACCTCCAGTGTAGCAGCTGAAACCTCTCTTTAAGCATGACTTCTTGAGCTTTTAGACATAAATAATTTGGAAGCCTTAGAGCACTGTATAATGTAACCAAATTATTTGGCAAAACAAGGGTGTCCTGTGGAGGAGCTGTGAACATTTACCGAGCAAGAACACCCTCCACATATCACTTAAGTTATTGCTGTCATTACCTGTAGCTGCAGTGATGGAAATTTTACAGGTATTTATGTCAAATACTGACTTGACTGAAGGTTTAGCTGTCCCTGAGAACTCAAAGCTGCAAAACCCACTTTATCCCGAGTTGAGGCTGGAATGGGTGAGGGAGAAGAGCGGGGGGTGGTGTTTGCTGAGGGCTCTGTGGCTGTGGTGTCCCCAAGAGTGCAGGGTGGTGTTTGCTGAGGGCTCTGTGGCTGTGGTGTCCCCAAGAGTGCAGGGTGGTGTTTGCTGAGGGCTTTGTGGCTGTGGTGTCCCCAGGAGCATCCGGACGCACTGCGCCGAGCCCTTCACCACGTACTGGACGTGCATCGACTACAGCAGCCAGCAGGAGCTGCGCCACTGCCGCAAGCAGCAGGCGGCCTTCGACTCCTGCGTGCTGGACAAGCTGGGCTGGGTCAGACCCGACCTGGGAGACCTCTCCAAGGTAACTTCTTACCCCTTGGGGCACACAGGCAGATCCTGCTCTCCCTCCTTAGGCACATTTTGTCCAGATCAGGTCTACAGTATCTCTTGGTCAGATGGTGATTTGTGAACTCTGCACTGGAAGTTTGTGGGATTACAGAACTCAAGACTGGCAGCGTTTTCCAGGGTTGCTTTTCCAGAAGACTTGTGCTTTGCTTAGACAATGAAACTCTTGCTTTTTGCTTTTCCTGATGTAGAGACTTTTCCTTTAGGAATGAAGCTCACACTCACATGGAGCTACTCTGTAGTTGCGATGAAACATCCCTCCCTTCCCTTTTCTTAGAAGTGTTGAGGAGCTCTCATCAGCTGAAGAATGTGTCCTTAGTATTGTTTGGTTGTTCTTGGTAGTTCTTCCCTTAAGTTCTGACTCAACCTGGCTCTTAAATGCTGTGAGAAGTTGTTTCACTTCTTTGCATTTCTTTCCAGGTTACCAAGGTGAAGACAGACCGTCCTCTGCCTGAAAATGCCTATCACTCTAGGCCCAGACCAGAGCCAAACCCACCCATTGAAGGGGAGCTGAAGCCCTCTCCCCTTGGCAGCAGGCTCTTTTTCTGGTCCTGGTGAAGTGGGCAGGCTGTGCTGTGACTCAAGTGCGGAGATGGAGCACTTGCACATGTAAATTGTGTGGTGTGTGTTGGGTATTACTAGCAATTAAAGAGCCCCAAACCATTACATGGCTGAGCAGACTTCTTTAAACTCATAGCAACAAGAACAATGCATTTCCCTGTTTTGCTCAGAGCTCTCTGCAGTCACACAGCCCTTGGGACCCTCTGGGCACCAGTAACGTCAGCAGGTTGGTCGTGATTACCAGGATTGTCTGTGGTGTGTGCAAACGTAGTTCCACTCTTTGACGCTGTCCCATCAATCACAAACTGGCGTGAGACTTGATTTACTCACTGAGAACATTGCCTCATGGATCAAGGAAACTCTGGGAACAAACAAGTCGTTAATGTCTTCCCTTAGTCTTGCAACTGATAATTGTGGGGTTTTTTCCAAGGGATTCCTATAGAGGTTTAACCTCAGATCTGTCTTGGAGCAAGGGGTTAGTGGAGTCTGTGGCATTTGCTACATGTGAGGGCAGTGCTGTTTCTGCCATAAGGATTCTTGTGCTTCCCAGCTGCTCATACAACATTGGCTTTTTGGACTGTTCTATTGGGGGAACACAAGTTACTTTATCCGAAAAATCATGTTAAATTTTCAACACCTTTCAGGAAAAATTTTCTTCGAAAGGATCTTGTGCCCCATTAAGCAGTGTAAGAAAGGAGCTTGTATTGTGTCTCAAGGCCCTGAGGGTTTGGGGCAAATCCTTTCCAATTTTTCACTGTGATGTTCTTTTTGATAGAGGAGTTAGTAAGCTTTTTAAAATTTATCTTTTTTACAATATCTGAAAGTCACATTTTTCATAGGAGTTGAATCTAGTCTTTCATTCACCTCCACACAATACCAAAAACCTTATAAAGGTCAGAAAGAATCCAATGGACTTGTTTTTCCAAAGCAATATGCAGTTTAACTTGCTCTGGGTGAGATTGTCTCTGAACCATGGCAAAGAGTGGAACTGTGCTCTGCTCCTTGAGTAGCCTGCTGGTAGTAGGATCTGAAGATTTGCCATCTCCTTGTTTGAGGCAGGATTAAACTGTAATGGTTCTATAGCTGCAGCATATGTTTCTGATCCATGGAGCTAGAGGGAAAATTGTATAACATTTATCTAAAAATAGCTTGTGCACTGTGTGGCTTCTGGGTTCTTGCTACTTTCTGCTGGGGTGCATTGACTGAAACTCAAAGCAGGTGCTATGTTTGCATTTTAATGCACATCCCAGGCTGTCTTAGCAGCTCCTTGTCTAAATCTGTGAGCTGGTGCTGCACCTTGGCGGTTTCTCCGTGCAGATCACTGCCACCACCTCGGAGCAGCCACATCTTACTGAGGAAAGATAACCCCTCTCTGCAGAAACTGAAATTAGGACAAGCTTGGGGTCTAATTACATTCAGCTGAGTGAGTGAAATGAGGTTTGGCTGAGCAGAGGATAAATTGTTCTGGGATGTTAACACGTATCACATCAGATCTTTGCTGACCCACTCCAACAGCTGATCAGGAGTCTTTAGATCTTACTTACCATGTTCTGCTAATAACTGACTATTGTCAGCATATTGTATGAACCATTGCACTGCTGAACATCTGCTTTGGAATAAACAGGTGTGGGCATTCCAGTAGTCAGCCCCTAATCACAATTAAAGAGTATTTTTTCCCATTAGATTGCTTCTGAAAATAAGGACATGCATAAGTAGGGGGGCAAGTTTTTTCAATAGCCTGGGAGGAACCCCACCCTAGAGTTGGCTGGTACTGTAAGCAAAAAAAAAAAAAAAAGATTTATGCCAATGCCTCAAAGGTTTAAGATTGTTCATCTGTTCCTTGACAGCTGAATCTACAGCGTCTTGGGTCAGAGGTGGGGGATCCAGTAAGGATGCACTGATCGTGGTTGAAATGTTAGAATTAACTGTCTGCTGGCCTGGATTCTCTCTTAAGTTTCAAGCAGGAGTGGGCAGGTGAAAGTACAAAAGAGATCAGCAGAGGAGGACAATGAAATGATAAAGTGAAGTAGAATTCAGCTGTAGTCTGAGCACTTCCTTCATTAACCTCTCTGAGACAATTGTTTCTTGTCTTTATCTCTTGGCTAAATCTCTGTGGAAAAGTGTTGCCAGAGGCTTTTCATAGTGCTTGGGACAGTGCCTGAATGCAGCTATTTCTGCTCAAAATCCCGTGGCTTTACTCAAACCTAGATGCCCTTTGGAGCTGTAATGGAAACTAGAACAAGTGGATGTTGAGATTGAATAAAGACCCTAAAAGTATTTTTGAGGAATGTGTCTTGACAATTTTTTGGCAGATGGAGAGCAGACACAGATTCAACACAGATACTTCCCTGGCCCTTGGAGAAGTGTTATTTGTTATGCTGTGGGCTCTCAGCTTTGCCAGAGTTTCTAATCACGTGTTAAATTAACAAAATGTTAAGCCAATGTTGTAGCTTCTCCCACCATGGGTCAAATTAGGCAGAACCTGCTCCATTCTTTCAGGCTATGAGTAGGAAGAGCAAAATCTGAGCATGATTTCAAATCTCAGTAAGGTGGGACTGTGCATTTCTGGTGCAGCAGACTTGCATGGCACTAGCACAACAGCATTTTTCTGAGGAGAAAGTCTCTCTCCAAAACATCTGGCAGTTAGACATGTCCTGGTTTCAAATGGTGCTGCTCAATTCCCAAGACAAAAGGGCCTGGAGAAGGCACTGTTAGCCAAAAGGGCCAGGAGTCCCACAGCAGCTCCCACTCAGCTCACAGTCATAGGTCTGAGCAAGTGGGGGATAGTCATTGGGTTTATTTATCTGTCTTGCAAGTTTCACAGTTCTGTTTCATGCCAAATTCTGCAGATTATCACTCCTGCTATAAAATACACTTCTAGGAATCAGAGTGGAACTAGACTTTCAAGCTGAGACTGGTGGGGGAAAACTCCATTCTTGTACTCCCTCTGCCTTCGATTGCAATATGAGTCTAGAATGGATCAATAAGGTATTTCCCCCACCCCATTCATAGGAAAAACCTACCTCTTTATACTGATTCATGGCTTTAAAGAACCGTTGCCTTCAGAACAAGGGTACTCCTGTAAAGCTGGAGAAGAAATTTGGAGCTCAGGACTGTACAATCCTTTTGAAGCTCTCCATGTGCTCTTGTACTGGAAGAGTTCAGAAGCCAGAATCCATCTGGGCAGTGACAGGAGATTTCAGACTCCCTCTTGTGGCTGCGTTAAGCTGATTTTGGGCATATCTGTGAAGCTTTTGCCATCGTGAAAATCCAAAGGCTGCTTAAATACAGAAACCTGATTAGATCTTTTGTCTTTGCTATAAAATTCACTTAAATGTTGTCTCAACTTGTATTTTCCTACATATAAGAACTCTTGAGTATGAAGTGAGAAGAGAAGGAAAATGGTTTGAAAATGTTCTGATTGCCTCAGTAACACTTGATGTGGTTTATGGAAGTTAAGGTAGAGTCGAAGTAGATGGGGGTGGTTGGCAAGTCACAGTGTACATTGTAATTCCTTCTCTGAATCCAGAAAGGAGATGACGCTGGTGCTGCAGAGAGCAGGGTGGTTCTGCACCTGTGGAGATGCTGTGAAACGTGGGACAGGCAAGGATGGTGAGCAGGTTAGTTACAACATTTACCTTTCTGTGAAAGCACGTTATTTCTCTTTGTTAGCAACAGACATGGCCTCACCAAATGGTCTTAATAATGTTAATAATTCTGCCAATAATTTTCTGGTTTTTCATGTGAGCCCTTCTACCTGGAGATTTGATCTGAATCTAAGGCACTTTCTGCATGGTTGAGTGTGGTGCAAATAGTACTTTGGCAAAGGGACGGGGTCGGAGAAAATACAGCACAGTAAACTAGAAGCAAATAGTCCATGGTGTGAGTTTGGCTTTAAAGCAGTAAATCAGCACTGCAAGCAGAAGCAGATGCTGGAGGAGGGCTGGCTCCCAGACCCCCAAGGCAGGTCAGCACCAGCGTACAGGAGTTTTTCCTGGGCTTGGTTTCTGCTTCAACAAATTTCCCCACTCCCACGTGCTGCCAAAGCCTTGACAAGCTGCACACATGACTGGTGCAGGTTCCTCTGTGCTTGGTGAGGGCAGACGGTGAGGGAGGAGAGCCTCATTCCCCTGTGCCCCAAGGCTGCCTCCTGTGGAGAGCTGCTCCAGGCTGTCCCAGGGCTGGGACACAAGCAGAAGAGTTTTGCTGTACCTGATGTATCCAGGAATAGGGGCTGAAAGAAAAGAAGAGAGCATTTAATGGGGTAAAAGCTCTTTTACCTTGCCTGCATCCCAAGCATCTCCCCATTGCTGCTGCCTGAGAACTGTCTTAGATCACATTTGTCTGTTGCTGTTGCCTGAACAAAAGGATTCCAACCTGTGAGTTCCTGCGCTCTTGGCTGGGCTTGGCAAGTGCAGGTGGTTCAAGGGAGTGTTTGGTTCATGCTGTGTTCTGCAGCACAAAATGGCAAACAGCTTTTGCACTTTTGATAGGGTTTAAATGAATTTCTCCCTTCTCACCAGGGTAAATGAGGGCTGGGAAGAATGGCCATGCCTGTTGCTTTGTTAAGCTCAGCTTTGGCTCCAATTCTGGCACCAAGAAAGGAAATAAAATACAGGGAAGGGGAGCTCTATAAAAGAGCTATGGGTCTGCTCCCAAGTTGATAGGTTAAACCACACAAAACCCTGAATCTGAGGCACTGCTCTAATATTTGTAAAATCAGCATGGCAGCTCTGTTAAGGGCTATGAGTCACCCTGAGGGTGGTTCAGCTCTTTATAAGTAGTAGCACAGCCTTCTGCTTCCATGCAAACAGGAGCGAGGATTTTAATGGAGTCGGAATTACCCCTTTGGTTAGAGCACTGTCTGACCTCTGCTTTGTTCTCGCTGCCTCCCGGGTGCAGCTGTGCCGAGACAGGAACCCGATCCAGCTTTGGGAGAAGAGGGCTGGATGGAGCCCCTCAATGTGGGATCAATGCCACCCTCTCCCCCGCCACCTCTCCGTGCCCAGCCCGGGCTCTCTCCAGTCTGTGCCACTCGGCTCCTTGGGCTGCTCCCGAGGCCCGGGGCGCTCAGGTGTGGCCGCTGGGCTCCGGCTCTCAGGAAGCCGCTGACAGCGGGGCTGACCCGGCCGTGTGCACACAGCGGGAGGCTCTGCCCGTCCCCAGGCGCGGCCTCAGGCGCTCGTGGCCAGCCTGCGCTCCAGGCTAAACAGAGGAAGGTGAGGGTCAGCTGCTGAGAGCTCTGCCCAAGGCTCAGGAAGCACATTTTGGCAGAGGAAAGAAATACAATACAAGCAGGGAGGGAAACTCGACTTCCATCCAACCCCCTCCAAGAAGCTTTTGGCTCCCTACAGCTGCTGGAGTCTTTACTACCAGTCACTGGGCTTTTTATTTTTACAGGCTTTCATGTGTTTGTTTTCTGTTTCTTAGACCAGTGCTGCAGAGGGGACAGAGCAGAGCAGAACAGGAGCAGTGGGGACTGGAGGGTACAGCCCTGCACAGGGGGACAGGCAACCCGGCTTCCCTTTCCTGCCTGTCACTATCTCATTGTGTGGCCTTGGGGCACTGTCACTTCCCTCTCTGCCCTGGCTCCTCTGCGATGGGGTGGTCCCACCCAACACAGCTCTCTGCTTGTTTACTGCCTTTGTCCTTGTGAAGTGCCTTAGAGGAGTCTTGGGGGAAGCTCTGCCTGGGTAGGGCAGGCACAGCCCCAGCCCAGCGCTGTTCTCCTTCCCCAGAGCAGCAGCAGCCGCACAGTGACAGGGTGAGGGTGGGCAGAGAAGTGGCTGTCAGCTGGCCCAGAGCCTCTGCCCTCTGTGAGCGCCCAGCACTGTGATCAGGGAGGCAGCTGGAGACCTCACTGCAGGGTGGAAAATGAGAAATGTCTCTCTGAGCAGTCCTGGAGGGATATTTCCCAATTCTGAACTCCTCCTGCCTTTCAGAGATCATAATGGCAGCACCCTGCCTTCCGCTGAGAGCCATCCCTTGCCAGTGGCTGGGAATGGCTGGGAATGGGAGCCAAGGAGCAAGGGAGGATGTTGCAGGAGAGACAGGCCCCAGAACACGTGTAGCATCCACTCCTTGCACACCCTCTCTGCTCTCCATCATCGCTTGCTCAGAGCCTTTGTTTCTTCTAACCATGAGTGAAACCAGTTGTGGGAGGTTGTGCTCAGGCATGACATAATCTGAGTCTGGGACTCCACTGGAGGAATCCTTTTGAAGATTTACTAGTCTGGCTAATTGCAATAAAACTATGAAGGTGCTGTGCTCTAAATCATCAGCAATTAATAAGTGGAGGTTTCTGCTTTTTTGTGCTTTTTGCGAGGACACAAACCAGAGCGATTCTGGCTACATCAGCGGTGCTTTCTTTCAGGAAGGTCTGTCAGAGGCACGTTAATGTGTTCACAGAGCGATTGTCCATCTCTGGTTTTGGTAGCAGATAATTTGATTAAAAAGATGTCACTTCCTTGCTCCTTTCTCTGCATAGCCTTTCTGTGTTTGTTTCAACTTGAGCAACAACAAAGGCCTGCAGGATTTATCTGCTGTTTATTGACATTTTCGCTTTCTGATGCGCATCCTTACGTTACCCCACAGAGTTCAGCTTGTGTGAGCCACAGACGGGTGATTTGAGGAAAGGCAGCATTAGCTGGAAATGCCCCTTCCATCGTCATTCCCTCACAAAATACCCACATTAGCAATGCACTTAAAAATTCTGAATTTGATTATCTACTTCCCTTTTAGCTGTTGTTGACCTTAAAATACATATTTGCTATTGATTTCCATCTGTACCCTACTTTTGAGAGGATGTGTCATTCCTTGTCATCTGGAGTGAGCCTGTGGTGTCTCATTCTCTGCTGAGAGTGGGTCTGCTCCCTCTCGGTGTCCCTGCCAGGCTGTTCCTGTCTGCTCACTGCCATTTTCTCTCCTCTTTTACCCTGGGGTTCTAGCTGGGCTCACACAGGTTGGTATCTGACCTGCAGCTTTGGCGTCCACATTCACAGGTGAAATCCTGTGTTAAATCAAGACTCTGGAGCTGTGGAGAACCTTGGGGACTTCAAGCCCCATCTGGGTGTTTCTTTCAGCCACCACAGGCCACCTGCCCCATGGATCTGGGGGGAGAAAGGCTGAGCCCCACGAGCACTGCTGGAGCTCTGTGTCCACCTGTCTCCAAAGTTTCCAGAGCACCAGCAGCTCCTGAGGAGCAACCCAAGCTCCCAGGTCCTGGCACCGAGCCGAGCCTGTTGGCGGGATGTGGGTGGCTGGGCCCTGGTGGGCAGGCAAAGGGCTGTCGGAACAAAACTGAATTGAAGTGATTCTTTTCCTCTCCTCTTGGCCTGCGAGGAAATCTTTTTCCATTTACTATAAAACATGGTCCTTAATAGTGCTGAAGTGTTCTACATATTTTAAATAAACATGAGTGGATTTGAGCCCAGGAGGACATGAAAGAATGCAGCATTTGCGGGGTACCGGGCCGGCACACATGTCAGCAATTTGGCTGCCTTGTGTACTTTGGCTTTTAAAAAAGCATTTAAAAGTAAACAAATGAAGGAAAATCTGGCAGCTGGATTTCAAAGTAAATTGCTTTCAGCTGATATACCCTGTTTCCAGCTTGCTTGGGTAGTATCAAGCTATACACATCCAGCAAGAAGAGCGAGCGGCCAAGGAGAAGAGCGGGGGTGGGAGAGAGAACAAAAGCAGGGAAGTTCTGTGGACTTAATTCTTCCATTTCCTTCCTTTGCACCAAACCCTCCCTGCCTGTCAGTGCCCTCTCATCAGCCAGGCAGGTTCATGCTTCAGACAGCAAACTGTGCTCCATCTTCACCTGGGCCCTGTTCTGCCAGGTTCTACTGCCCTTCCATCAGGTCTGGAGGAGAAATGGGATGGTGTGGGATGGGATGGGAGTAGCGTCCATAGAATGCTGCTCAGCTGTGACCTGTAGTGCTTCTAGAGCTGCTCTATCAAACCTTCATCCCAGCCACAGCCCCACCAAGCATGGGGAGAGCCCCATCATGCAGCCCAGCCCAGCGGGATGAATCCATCCTTGAGGGGTTTGGGGAATGTGGGCTGGGATGCTGCTCCCCTGGGACTGCCAGCATGGGGAGGGCATCACCGCTCTGCTGGTGGAGGGAAGCAGAGGTGGAAGTGACAGAGATAACAAGAGATAACAGAGTCCTTAGAGGAGCAGGGCTGTGGGGAGGCCCCCCTCCTGCGGAAGGGCCTGGAGTGTCCCTGAAGGAGGAGACACAGCAAATGCTGACAGATGACAGTGAGGTCCCGGGCTGGACAAAGGGGGAGGTTGCTGAGGTCACACTTTGGCTGAGCTTTGGGCTCCTTCTGCTTTGACTTGTGTTTCCTCAAGTTTATAAAACTTTCCGCAAGTTGGTTCAGTGGAAAGGGCAGAGGAAACTGGTGGGTCTGGAATCCTGGTGGTGTGGGGCCGAGGCAGGGCTGCTCCGAGCCCTCCGGCCGCCCCTGTATGCACAGCTGTGAGCTGGGCTGAGCACTGAGTGTCCCCAGGGGCTCCCAGAGGTGACACGAGGAGGTGATGCTGTAGGCAGGTGCCCCTGCAGAGCCCCACAGGTCTGAGCAGGGCACAGACACCTGGGGTGACTGTGGTGCAGTGTGGTGGCCCCATGGACAGGTGGGACCGGCTGTGTCTCCATGGGGAGCTGTGACATTTGTCCTGTCCTTTGGGAACTGCAGCCATGCCACAGGCGATGCCAGGCTGGCAGGTGATGCCAGGCTGGCAGGTGATGCCACGCTGGCAGTGTGCCCCTGGTGCTGCAGTGCCTCTGGAGCACCCAGGGGCCAGGAGAGAGGCAGCCAGAGCAGAGAGGACAGTGTCCCTGCATATGCCTGCGAGAGCTGCTCTGCTCCTGGCCGTGCTGGGGCTGCAGGCACAGCTCTGTGTGATGCTCCATGCAAAGCAGCAATTATTTAGTGTGTGCCCCTCTAATGGCTCTTCTCCTCCCTGTGACTCAGCACATGGGCTCCCTTTCCCAGTGTAGGACTAACTCGGGGCTCCTGGCAGTGCAGAGGTGCTGCCAGCTGGGACCTGCAGGGCTGAGCCTCGGGGTGGGCAGTGAGGGAGCTGGAGGCAGCCGGGGCTCGGCCGCTGTGCTCGGCTGGTGCTGCCAGCGGGGCCAGCTGTGCCCACGTTCCGGCACGGCTCTCATTTCCCTTGGCACGGGAGGGCCCTGGCACCGCTGTTGGCAGTGCCCACATGCACCTGCCAGCACCCACAAGCTCACCGGCATTTTCTTGTCCCTCATTAACATGATGGAAAGTAATTTTTTGGGTTCTTTCCCCACTGCCACCCCTCCAGCCTCCTGCCCTGGCTGACGAGCACACTCTGGGTGGCTTCTCCCTGCAGGGAAGGCAGCCTGTCCCCCCTGCAAAACAGGTGCAGAGAAGAGGCCATGGGGCATAAAGCAGAAGAACCTTCTGGCCATGGGGACAGCCCCACGGTGGCCACAGGGCTCGTAGCAAAGTGGGCGCAGTGATGGAGGACTCTGGGTGCCAGCAGCTGCCCCATGCCAGGGGCTCTGGGGAAGGGGTGGCACAGAGGGTTTGCTCCTCATGCAGGGGCAGCTGGGGGTGCGAGGTGGGGAGCACTGAAATGTCCTTTGGTGGGATGCAAACAGCCCCATGAAGACAGTTGTTCTGGATGTCCCTGTGGTTAAGGGAAGGATATGTAAATGTATATGGCCGTTGTCATGGCTACCATGAAAACCCTGGGGGAGGCAGAGCCCCTGGCCCAGCCAGGGTCAGGATTTGCATTCCCGGTGCAGCAGCACCCCACACACCCCGTGGTGCTGGCACAGGAGCAGCCAGATTGTGCTGAGCCTCGTGCCACTGTCACTGTCACTGATCCCACTGCTCAGCATCCCACAGCACCGGCTGTCCCACAGCAGCACAACCTGAGCACTGCAGCCTCTCACCAACATGGGTGCACCCTCAGCCTGGTGATAGGGTCCCCTGGGAGAAAATACCCCCACAGGAGGGATGTTTGTCCCTCAGGTCCCATGGTCAGGTCTTGTCACGCAGCAGCAGAAAGCAGCAGCTGGATCAGGATGGGGATGCCCAATGTGCCCATGACACTCCCACCCCAGGTGCACAAACCCCCAGCCCACCTCCCACCAGGTCAAGGAGGAGGAGGCCCTTCCCAGCAGCTCATTTTTGGTGGATTCTATAAAGCTGGGAGGGAAAAGGGCCTTCCTCTGTGTGGAGCATGTGGAGCCTCTGCCTGCAGCTCTGGTGAGTGCTGTGGGTGCAGGGTTTTGGTGGGATGGGTTGTGCCGTGGGTCAGGCTGTGTCACCCACCAGTGTGGCTGTCACAAGTTCTGGCAGGAGCCCTTGTTGGACACCTCAGGTGGTGTTGGCAAGTGCTTGTGCCTGTGCATGAGCTCTGTCCCCGGGATGTGCCAGGTGTCTGTAGCCAGAGTGGGAATGTGAAACCCACTGGTGTTCAAGTGCTCGTAACCCAAAAGTTCCTGGTGACCCATTGTGTGCCCATCTCCTCCCCTGTGGGATGGGCAAAGGGGGTTTAAGGCTCTGTAAAAGACACCAGTTGCTCCTATAAACTGAGAAACGAGAGAAGGAGAACTGAGCGTGCTCCTGGTGTCCCCTGGCTCTGGGCAGCATTGCCAGACCCAGCCCTTCTGGGTCCCCAGCCCCGGGTCCCACAGCCTCTCCCTGGCCATTCCTGGCTCTCTCCACGGTCCGAGGGCTCGGCATGCGTGGCCGGGCTCTGTCTGCTCTTTCCTTATAATTTAAAAGCCTTCCTCACATTAATCTTTTTATTTTTATTTTGACAAATGTATGTTTCCAGGAAGTTGCTGAGGTCAAAGCAGCATCTGTTGCTCGTTATTTTGGGGGATGCAGAGGGTCTTTGTGAGGGTTTCCAAAGCAACAAGGAATTAAGTGGTTTGTAAAGCGGAGAGAAGGAATGAGGAGCAGGCTGGGGCTTCCCGAAAGGCAGCTGAAGATGCTGATGAAAATCAGATCAACTCGGCTCTATTTTCTTGGAAACTTGATCTATTTTTCTTGTACAACTGTCAGCCTGACTCCTGTATTCCAAGTGCTTGGCCACTGCCAGCTCCACGTTTCAGCGCTGGGATTAGCATGGCCCCGGTCAGACTCACTTTCCCCGCTCGTGCCGGGCGCTGCGGGATGGGAGTGGAGCTTTTGGGAGTGGCAGTGCCTGTCCCCTGGTGTGGCCCTGGCTGGGGACACGGGCCAGAGACCCCTGGGATGGGCACCAGGCCACTGTCCCCTGCCCCAGGCTGTCCCTCACCCCCCAAACTCACACCGTGGATTGCCCAGTGCACCCCACGGGGGACCTGTGGCCAAAAGTGCTTTTTCTTTGAAAACAAGCTGAGGAGAGTCTGGTGCCAAGGCGAGGGCTGCAAGGAGCCCAGGAGATTTATCGCTGAGGAAATACTTTCTCCAGCGAGGGCTGACGGCCGCAGCAGGAACAATGGGAGATTCGCAACGTGAACAAAGCTGATTTCGTTCTTCTTTTTATCAATGCTTTTTCCTTGCGGATCCTCCCTTCCTGGAAGTGGGAGATGCAGCTTCCCCCGCGCGCCGGCCGTGTAATCAGCAGGAATGGCCATATCCTGGCTGGGAAGCGAGCTGTGAAACGCTGTCGCCCGCAGTGATTTATGAGCCCGTGGCAGCGGCCAGCGGCGGGGCTGGCCCGGGGACAAGGTGCCAGGGCGCGTGCAATATCCACGTATTCTTTCTGCTCCTCGCCGGGTCCCCGGGGAGCCGCCGGAGGAAGTTAATGGATTAGACACACACGTTCCACTTGATTTTTATTTTTTATTGCCGTGTCTTTCCAAATGCCTTTAGCAGATGCACGAGCACAATGGGGTCGGGCGATGAGCATCCCGGCCGGGCGGGCAGCGGGGCAGCGGCCAGGCTGGAAAGGTCAATGCGGAGAGTGCTTGCGTGGGGACACCAGGACAGCCTGTCCTGGCAGGGACAGCCCTGCCCCACCGGGGCCGCGCTCAGCACCGGCTCCGGCTGTGGAGAGCAGGGATCAGGCGATTCCAGCTCCTCCGCAGCCGGTGCTGACCAACAGCCCGAGGCCAGCACAGCCCCTGGCCCGCAGGGTCATTGCCGTGCCGGAGGCAGCCGGGGCCGAGCGGGTGTCTCGCCGTGCCTGCAGCCGTGGTGTTCTTCCCGGAGGGCTCACGCCTCTGGAAGTGGATCCTTCCACTCCTAGGCTCACACTTCTGCCACATTATGCAATCTTCACTCGATACTGGGAATATGAAATAATTATTCCAAGTGATCAGATTTTAATTATGCAACACAGAAGATGATTATTGTACGCCAAATTGGTGCCGAGTGCTTAGTTATGTATATGCCAAATTTAGTCTATACTATTATACCCAGTGGGTGGCCGTAGACAATCAGGAAGTAATTAGTTTTGCTGGAGGTTGTTCGCCTGCCTGGTTCGCTGTGCTGTCTGGGGAGCGTCTTGCTGCGCTCCGTGAATACCACGGGCTCCGAGTTCAATACCGTCTTTTTGTGACAAGCTAATAAGCTGTCTGCATGGCGGCCTGTAATTAGCGCTGTCGATATTCATTTGGAAACGGAGACCGCGCTGAGCGGCTCCGCCGACGGCGCTTCCCTTTGTCGCGGCTCTGGGCTGGTCCCTCCTCACCTCCGAGGAGGGCGATGCAGGGATGGGGATGCGGGCGGTGCCGGAGGCGCTCGCGGGTGTGCGGCACCCTCGGGTGCCCAGGAAAGCACCGGCCATGAGGGTGCTGAGCCCCTGAGATCAACACCTGCCTCCCCCCCGCTCCTGTGTCACCCGGAGTGCCCCATGGGGGAGCTGCCACTGGCCCCAGGTGCGGGATGTCCCCAGGGCTCTGTCCTGCTGAGCTGGTGTGGGGTGTGCGGTGTCAGGGGGGCGGGGACGTGGAGGGGGCTTGGGCTGGGGTGGCCACCCGCTCCCCACAGTCGTGGGGCACTCGGGGCGCCCCGAGCATCACTGGGATGTGCTGAGGTGCTGCATGGTTGCACCTTTCCAGGCAGCCTGATCCTGTGGGATGTGGACTCTTCCACTGAGGAATCCTCAGAATTCCTGAAGGGCCTGGGGCTACGTGAGCTGGGAGATCACTGGAGCATCACCCCCTGGGTGGTGTTTGCAGCTGGTCAGTGTTGTGGGGGCACCAGGAACCGTTGGCTTCTGTGGGAATGGTCTGGATCTGCCGGGTGGGAATTGTCTGAAGTATGGAGCAACTTTTACCTCTGTTACACAAAGGAAACTTTCCTCCTCTTTCTGTTGGAGATGCTCACTCCATTGAGATGATTGGCATACTGGAGAGCTGAGAAACTAAATTGTTTATACACTAATGAATAGAAGCTTGATTGCAAGATCCTGTTTGGAAAATTATAGTGCTGAATTGAAGCCGTACAATTACATCCAAAATGCTGCATATTCATTTCATCTGCTTTGCATAGAGATTAACAAGCGAGCCCTAAAGCAGACTCTGAAATTAAAGCTAACACCAGATTTAGTCACAGGTTACAAACTAAATGGCATTGTTTGATGGATATGAATCTTTACCACCTGCCTGCCTGATGATTGCTAGCAGCTTAGCAGACAGCAAAGGAAAAAGTTTTTTCCCATGAAGGAAGCATAATAAGGCTCTGGGCTGGAAGTGCCCCCTCCCCACGCAGGCAGCCCCCCTGGCAGATGTCTGCAGTGGGCCTGAGGAAGGGGCTCCCTGCTCCCCACTCTGTCAGGCTGGAGGCTGCACCCACTCCATGGAAGGATGGAGAGTGGCCCTGAGACCCCACAGAGGTTCTGGGTGCTGGGTTCCCTCCATTTTGGCCCCCTGTCCTGCCTGGGGGGACAATCTCACAGGGTCCTTCTCCGTCCTGGAGTGTCTGTGCTGAATTGGCCCTGGATTCCCTTCCTCACCTTGCAAGGGTCAGGAATCTGAAAGGCCAGGGGTCTCTTGCCCATCCATGCTGCAGGCAGCCCCTGGGGATCCCAGCGCCCTGGCATGGCACTGATACCATCCCATCCCATCGCATCCCATCCCATCGCATCCCATCCCATCCCATCGCATCCCATCCCATCGCATCCCATCGCATCCCATCCCATCCCATCACATCCCATCGCATCCCATCGCATCCCATCCCATCCCATCCCATCCCGCTTTGCCATCTGCCTTCTCTCACCTTGTACTCCCATCCTGTGTGCTGGGGCCAGGATTTATTTCAGGAGCAGAAATGGGACCAGGAAAGAGCGAAAGGATTGTGTGGGTAGCAGGGCCCTCCATGGCAGTGCCCATCCTGGTGGAGGTTGCTCAGGGAGCAGCTCAGGGGCTCAGCTGTCATTCCCAGCAGGGATCTTTCCTCTTTGGGAATACCTGGGAGTTCCCAGTCCGCCCCACAGGCTCAGGACCCCCTGTGCATGGGCCCCACGGGGCAGAGAGACAGCACTGGCTCTGCAAATCTGACACCTTTATTTTTTTCTTTAAAAGTCCGTTACCAACCTGCAGTGTCCTACGGAGGGGCTGGGCTGTCACTACCACCCTACGGGACAGCCCAGCCGCAGCTTTACAACCCCCGGCCCGGTCACCAGCCCCTCCCGGCCCTGTCACTGCCATGGCCGGCCCTGGGTTCATGTCTTGTCACCCGCCCCTCCCCATGGGAGCAGCACCGTGCCAGGGACAGGCAGCACGGCTGCTCTGAGTCTCCGTTTCTGCTTGACACTTCCCAACTCGACTCTCCAGCACTTTCCCAACACCCTCTGACGAACAACCAAGGTGGATGAGTATCCCCTCGGTCCCTCCACAAAACCTGCCCTTCACCCCACGCTTGGCTTCTTCCTTAAACCTTAACTCCTCCCAGGACACTCACATTTCTGAGACCAAACCCAAACCACACCTAAAAACAGCACAAGGAGCAGCCTCCTGCCTGCAGTCACCAGCAGCTCAGGGGGCACGGGAGGGCTCTCCACCCTGACCCCCAGACTTGGGGTGCACCCTTCCTTAGGGGGTCACCCCCCACTGCTGCAGGCTCCCAGGACCAGCCCTGCACCCATCAGTGGCCTCAGAGGGGTGGCCCAACCTGTGTGGGCAATGGGTGCTGGGGAGTGGGAAAAGGCACCTATGGAGGCAGTGGTGGCTTCACCGCGTGGGGACACAGTGGTGGGGCTGCTGTCCCCAGAGCAGGGCTGGGCACAGCATGGGGCTTGTGGACACTGGCAGCCCTGGAGAGACCCAGCGTGGTGGCAGTCTGGGACACACCTCAGGGAACTGGGCAGGGGAGTGACACCATGGCTGTGCTGCGTGGCCCTGCTCAGGCTGCCATGGGTGGCCACAGATGAACCAGAACAGCCTCTTGTCCCACAGCCCAGCACCGTGCCCTGCCCAGGGCTTCCACCCTTCAACTCCCTGGGAATTCTCTGCTGTGGAGCATCCCTGGCTGTGTGGGCAGGAACAGGATGGCAGTGTGACAGCAGTGTGAGCTGGTGCAGACTGAGGCAGGGCTGGCCAGGTCCCATCCCATGGGGTGGCCCCGCAGGTGGCAGGGGAAGCTGTTAGGTGGGACAGGGACAGGAAAGGAACCTGTCTTGTAGCCTGGGCACAGGGACCCCCAGTCCCAGTGCAGGGTTGTGGACGGAGCTGCCAGCCACCAGCTGCCACATACTGTGGCCCCACTAAGAGGGGACTCTGCTGGGCCCCACGGCAGTGTCCAACTCATCTTCAGAGAAGTTGATGTGCAAGCAGGTGTCGTCTGCAGGGGAGAAGGGCAGTGCGCTGTCCGTGGGGTTGCCCAGGGCCACCAACTCCTTGGCCAGGGTCTCGCTGGCTGTTGGGTCATGGATGCTGGCCAAGGGGGACATTGGCCCGCTCTCTCCAGTCCTGTCCTTGCCCAGAGTGCGCTGGCAGGTCCCGGCAGGGCCGGGCTCCGTGCTGGAGGCAGCGCTCCGTGCAGGAGTCCTTGCCTCAGGGTCCAAGAGGGTGAGGGAGCTGGCAGTGATGCTGGTGAGGCTGGAGATGCTGGCACTGGGCAGGCTCAGGTGGGCAGTGCTCTCGGTCTTCACCTCCACTTCCAGGCTCGGGGAGGTCTTGCTTGACCTCTTGCGTAGGATGGGCGGTGGCGGGTTGAGCTTGGGAATGGGCGGCTGCCGCCTGAGGAGGGAGAGCAGAGAGAGGAGGTGATGGGCAACTACTTACCTGCACTGCTCAGGGTGTTCCCTGAGCAACAGGAGACAGAGGTGGCACCCTCTACCTGTCCTCGTCCCCTCTGTCCGTGTCGTCCTTCTGCCGGCCGCTCCCGTTGAGCAGAGCCAAGTCGCTGACCTCGGAGCCCTCCACGCGCCGGCTGAGCCCGTCCTGCCCCTCCAGCACTGCCAGGCACTCGTCCCCCTCCTTGCTGCCGTAGCGGTGGCTGCCCCTGTCCAGGCTGACGAGGTTGAGGTAGGAGTCCCTGGGGCCCAGGGAAGGCAGTGAACCGGGGGCCACCGGGCTGCCCAGGATGCTGGCAGGGGTGGAGGTGGACGGCAGGTGGACGTCCAGGCTGTAGTGGTTCTTCAGGTTCAGGGAGAGGGACTGGGCCAGGGAGAGGTTTTGCAAAGACCGGTCAACTGTGAGAGATGGACAACGGGCATGTGAAAAACTGGGCATCTCCAAACCTGCTGCTCCCCTGGACTGTGAGTGGTGCAGAAATGCCCCGACCCCCCAGAGCCTGCTGGGATGGAACTGGGAGCACTCCAGTTGCTTCCTGTGACTGCAAGGGATGCAGTGATTGTCCAGAGGGATGGAGCTGGGGGCACCCCAGCACCCAAACAACTCCAGTGAGGGTGTCACTGCGCTCACCCGGCTGCCGATGCTCCTCCCGGTGCTCCTCCCGGGCCTCCAGCACTGTCAGCTGCCGCACCAGCAGCGAGACGTGCTGCAGCAGGTCGCGGTTGGTCAGCAGGAGCTGCCGCACCCGGGCCTGCGCCTCGATCCGCGCCGCTGTCT
>VZTJ01005183.1:1470189-1497001 GCA_013397795.1 Orthonyx spaldingii | reverse complement strand
CCCCCTGCCGGCCCCGCCGCGCTCCCCCGAGCCGGTCCAGCCGCGGGCGGGCGTGCGGCGGATCCCGGGGGCGCGTGGCGTGTCCTGCTGTCCCCCGGGAACGAGAAACGCCATGCGGAGGTGCCCAGCCGGGAGGCACCGGGCTCCCCGCTCTGGTGCTGGATTGGGGGTGGGATGGTTTCCAAAAACGGGATGAGACAGGGTGAAAGGTGAGTTGGGGGCTCTACTGGACCCTGCAACGCTCCTGGAGTAGCCTGGGGCTGTGTGAGCCGCCAGCTCCGTGTCTGGGGGAGCTCAGCTGTGCTGCAAGCGATGCTGCACGTGGCGCTAGAAGCAATGCTGCGAGCTAGGCTGCAAGCGATGCTGCGAACGCTGCGTGAGCTGTGCGGCCGGGAATGCTGCCAGCAGTGCTGCGAGGTCCCCGGGGCCGCTCCCACCTGCCCCGCCGTCGGCCTAGCCCGGCTGCACGCTGGAGCAGGGGGAGGAGAAGGGCTAGTGCTGCCTGAGGGGAGGGCAGGATGTGTACCTGGGCCACAGCCACCTGTGTCTGCTGCTGCTGCTGGAGGAGCTGCTGCTGGAGCAGCTGGAGGCAGTGCTGGGAGGCCAGCGGGGTGATGGAGGCCGAGGAGCAGGGACTGCTTGGGCTGAGCAGCTGCTGGGAGCTGGCCAGGTGGAGGGAGCAGTTTTCGGCATCCTGGGCACAAAGAAATGGGCAGGTGAGCGGATGGAGCGGCTCAGGCTGGGGTTTGGATTGTGGTTCCCCATGGCACTGACCCAGCAGAGGAGCCCCCAGGCACCGAGGGGGTGTTGAGGGGCAGCCCTGGGCTCGGTGCCAGCCCCGCACATCAGTGGGATCCCCGGGACAGAGCTTTCTCCTCCCAGAGAACTGGCAGGGCTGCCTTGGCTGTGTCTGGGGAGGGCAGGTCCCAGGGAAGAGACAGCAGGGAGTGACCCAAACACCCCATCACCTTTCCGTGCTGGGGCTGCCCAGGCTGGGCGGTGTCCTGGTGCCTGGAGCATTGACCAGTGCCTGTGGCCACTGCCCTTCCTGCCCCTGCCCTCCCTGCTTGGAGCACCAGAAGGAGTGTGCAGGAAAGCCTGGCCTTTCGAGGCCGCAGACACATCCCATGGAGTGCATGTCACTGCAGCTGTTTGCAGCCAGGCCCTGCAGCGTTACTGTGGTGTGAGCTGAAGCGATGCCATTCAGGCCTCTGGGAAGTGCTCCCAGAGCTCTGTGGAGCACCCATTCATTAAGGTGAAACTGCAGCTCCAGCTGAACGTGCCCTGGGTGCCTGCGCTGCCAGGGCTGGGCCTCCTCGGGACGCTGCTCCCTGGGCCTGGAGCACGAGGAGAGCCAGGGATCACTGCCAGGGCAGTCAAACAAGCAACTGCTACAGAGCAGCACTGAGGGCAGGGAAGTCCACCCCAGGTGGTGTTTGAAGCCTGCTCAGCCATGCGCCGCAGCCCCTACCCCTGCCTCTTGCCTCAACCCCCACCCCAGCACCAGACACGGCTTCACTGTGGGTACACTGGGAGCTGCACAGCCTGTCCTGAGCAGCGAGCCAGGAGGGAGGACTGCAATGGGGTCTCCATGAAAGCACCTACAAATCAAGCCACAATACAGTGACCCTGAGCAGACGGCTGTCAGCAGCAGCAGAGCGCATGAACCATCCTCCAGCCCACCCCCCATTACCTGGCCGTTCTTTTCCTTTGAGGTTTGCCCAGGTTTCAGCAAGCCAAGGTCCACCTGGGCACCTGGCAGCTCTCTGGGTCCCCTCTCGGACACACAGATGCCACCAGTATCGATGCCCACCTCGTCCACATCCGTGATCTTGGAGCCCTTTATCTGGTGAACTTCAAACAAGAGGGACACATCAAGCTGAACCTCCCTTCCCTGTGCAGAATTGCAGCAAGAGCCGGGGCCCCGCGCAGGGCTGGGAGTTGGGGGAAGCTCAGGGACAAGGGCCAGGACTTGCTCCAAGTCTCAGCATGCTGTGAAGGGGCAGGAGGGAGGGAATGGGTTGGCCGAGGGGCTGCAGATCCTCAGCTTGCTGGGTGAGGGGCTCAGCCTCCCCCTCCCCAGTGCTCAGCAGGAGTGGGCAGGCAGGGCAGAGTCCCCCTGCTCCCCATCCAAAGGGGCCCAAACCTCTCACCGCCACTACAGCTGGCCCACGAAGGCCGTGCCACCTTGCGTGTCCCCACCCCAAAGCATCCCCGCCCCGCCACCGCAGGCAGGGCTGTGCCCGCGCCCCTCGGGAGCCGCGGTCACCTTCCAGCGGCTGCTCCTCGGCCGATTTGTCGCTGGCGCCGTCGGCCTGCCCGTCGGCGTTGTGCAGGGCGTGCTGCAGGCTCAGCTTGTGGCACACCTCGAAGGCCTGTCCCACCGTGCGCACCACGCGCATGGCCTGGCTCTGCGGAGCGACCCGCGCTGCTCAGTGCGGCTGACCGCTCCCGCCACCCTCCCACCGCCCACCGCCAGCCTTCCCTGCCTCCCACCCTCACTGCTGCCGTGGCTCATCCGGTGCTGGCTGCTCCAGCAGCGCCCCCGGTTCCCCGCTCTGCATCTGGGTGCTCCTATCCCCGTGTGGAATGCGCCGCTGCCCGGGCTGGGCAGGAGGGGACGAGCACCAGGCAGGTTGTTTTGGGGACACCCAGCACCAGCGCTGCCTCGGCCGCTCCCCAGGGATCTGCACCCTCTGACCCAGCAGTTGTGTGGGTGTAACCCCAGGAGCATCCTACCTTCTTCTTGGATTTGAAGACGTTGCACCTGAAGGAGTTGTTTGCGCCGTCCCTTGCGATGTAACTAAATATTTTCAGGTCTTGCGAGTCATGAGAGACGTAGAAAATTCTAGGTGGGAGAGACAAAGGGAACTAAACACCCAGGGGAGTCTCTGCCCTCCAGACCACCTCCGCTCCTGTGTGTCCCCAGGATGGGCTGGTTTGCAGCCCCCAGGACTGGAGGAACGAGGCAGTGCTGGTGCAGGGCCCCTCCTGTGATTTTCAAGGCAGGAGGCAATGGATTTAGAGAGCATTTCAGGCTTGATGGAAAACCTTCTTGTTTCTGAAGTAGGCAAAAGCTTTTTAAAGATGCTGTGGGAAAGTGAAAAAATCTATAGTCTTGGAAAGGGAGTGGCTATTTTTAGCCCCAGCCACTAACCCCTGCCCAGGCTGCAGCGTGGCAGAGCCGCCTGCATGGTGCTGACTGTCCTGCCTCTCATGCAGCCAGCCCGGGGACCCAGAGGGCCCATCCTCAGCAGTGGGCAGGTGGCACAGCACAAAAGCCTCTCCCAGGGATGCTGAGTGCACTTAGAGGATTCCTCTCTCTCCTGCTCAGGCTGCCTCTCCTCCTTGTGCTGCAAAACCATTTTGAAAATTTTATGTGTTTGATTTAATTGGGTGAAAATGTGACAAGAGAGTTTAGCTCTGAATAGAGAAGAAACCAAAGAGATTCTTGAAATGTTTTTTTTCTTCTGCTCTTTCCCGTCAACACATCAGCACATTCTCTGCTCCTTATCTCCTCACTAAGGGCTCCGATCCCAAAACCCAGTGTTGGGGATCCCAGTTCTCGGGGCTCCATGCTCATGGTACAATTATTCACTTTGCAGATCTAACAGCCTGGAGCCCCCTGTGCTCTAAACCTGTCCTCAGGCCATGCACCATTGCTGGGGTTGCTTTCCATCCCCAGGGGCTCTGAGGCACCAGGTTTACACTCAGTGTAAACCTCTGGGTGGGGCCTGTGGTCTCTGGAATACCTCAATATCCCACGGAAGGTGCTACACAAAGTCAGTGCTTTCTTGCCACGTCTGTAAGGGTTAATTAATTCCCTGTGAGCTCTTACACCTTAGAGTAAGGCCCTGCTTCAGAAGCACAGGGAGAGCCATGCTCTGAAGGAAAACCATGGGAAGCCTGTCTTCAGAGGCAGAATCAGAGAGTAATCCAGGTTGAAGCATCTCCAGGGTCACCCAGTGTAACTCTGCTCAAGGCAGCGCCAGCTTCAAAGCGAGATCAGTCCATCTCGCTCTCAAAAATGTATGAAAAGGATTCTCCATCAGCAGTAACTCTGCACCCTCGTTAATTTTAGATGGCCCTTTGGAAAGCCTTGGTGGAGGTGTCTCAGCAGGTGGGAGGGAGGGCACGGATGGCCCAGGGCTGCCTGGCCCTCCCTGGTTGAATCTCCTGCCATGTACCTGTACACGGGATCATGCATCACCACCATCTTACTCTCGTCCCAGGTCCACTCCTTTCTCTGTAAGCAAAGACAAAATTACAGTAAATCAGGTGAAATGTCACCAAACTGAAGGGCAGGAAACCTGGGGAACAGTGCTTTTGTCCCAAGTCACAATCCAGGCTGCAGTGTGACTAGATGAGCCATGCCTGTTTCAACAGTATCTCAGATAAAAATAGATTTTTTTGGATCGTTTATCATATCTGATCACAGCCTTCAGGGCTGAAAATGATCTCTAAGATTAATTTATAACATCAAATATGCAGAAGAGTTACACGTTTTGGGGAAGAAGGCTTGGAGATGGGGCTTAGAAGATCTGGATTCAGTGACTTGGTGGGAAGCACAGTTTGGGCAAAGAGCTGAGGGGTGCTCAGACCAGGCAGCCTGGAAAAAGCTTTCTGATATTAACAAGAAAAAGAAACAGTATCTCCTGAGAGATATATTTTTTTCATAGAAAAAAATCCTCTTCCCCCAGTGTAATATTCCCACTCTCTTTCCGGCGAGGTTTTGTTATTAGTTGGATGGAAACTGGAGAGTTTTCTTGTGGAAAGCCTGGGTGTTTTTTAAGAAAAGGCCAGTTTTGGCTAGAAGTGTGATTATCCCCAGCAGCCTCACCTTCTGCTTCTTGCGCAGGATCACCTTCACCCCGTCCACAGACACGATGATGCTCACCTTCTTCTTCTTAATGTTCTTGGCTTTGAATTCGTACTGGTGGGAACAAAAACCCAAGTTTCAGAGAGTACTGGGGGTACCTGGGACAGTGTGTGGTAGTCAGTGACATGAAAATGTCAGGTTTTGGTTTAATCCCGACTGCTGAGGGAGGTGGGAATTTGTTTTATTCTGCTGAGACAAACTGTACTGGGAAGGACTTGCTGCAGTAGCTGGGATGCCAGGCAGGGTCCTGGCTTTGTCAGGAGCATCCCTTGGGAGAGGAGAAGTGGAGCTCAGCCCTCTGGACTACATCCAGATTGTTAATTTGGATCTGGGAAGAGCTTTCCCGATGCATTGGCCATGCCTGGTCCAGCAGGACTCTGCTCCAGAGGTCTGATGGGGAGGTGGCACCTGCAGCAAACACCAAGCAGTGACATCTCTGGTGCCCTTGTGTGTCAGCACTGCGGTGCACGGGGAATATAAAATCACTCAGGAGCTGCAGGGAGGGCCAGATGGGCGGCAGTAACGCAATTATACCTCAGGCATTTGCATAATCACATTAACCTCTGTGGGATGAGGATCTCTGGAGAAAAGCCCTGCAGGTGTCTGCAGCCGGAGCTCACCTCCATTTGTGTTAAAAATTAAACACTGGATTTTAAATGTTGCTTTAGCTGACAGAAGCATGGCAGAGCCCTTCTACTCTGGAGACCTTTGTTTACAGCACTCATCCTTCCTGCCCCCATTTTAAGCACCATTTTCAGCTTCCAAATACAGCATTTTGATACTCCATATTTTTTGCAGTCCCTGTCTGAAATCCACCACTTTGTCACGTTGCTTTGGTGAATCTGTGCAGACTCTGATTCGTGGATGTGGAGGAAAAGGCAATGCCAAGCAGTCAAGTGCAGCCTGAAATCTACCTAGGCCATGCAATTAGACATCTAATTAGAGCTCTGATTTCTTTATACAGTCGGGGAGGTGCAGGGAGCACTTGAGATGTTAACGGAGTCCAGGCAACCCTTTTGGGACGCTGAAGTTGGAGGACTGTGTGTGGCTCTGTCACCCAAGCTCTGCAGAGAAGATACACATCTTCCCAGCTCCCCAGCACCCATTGTAAGCCACGCCAGCCTTACAGACAGAAAATTGGGTGGCTTTCATGTTTATCAGGCTTTTGATGCTGCTCATTGAATTCTTAGCACTCTGCAAGGTTTCTGGTATCAGACAGACCCCGGATTAAACCACAGCCTTTTGATCTCCCCATGAATTATTACTTTCAGACAAGCTCTTTAAAAATCTATCTATAGCGCTATTGCGTGTGAAGCTGGAACTAAATTTGCTATAGACGTTTTTTATTTATGGGGAGGAGTGAGAGGAAGGGTGAGGTGGTGAGTGCATCCTGCAGGCTGCCGGGGGGCCCACGGGGATGCAGCAGCGCCTGCGGGTCTGGGGCCAGGCAGATGGACTCGCTCAGCACCTGAGAGGGCTTCTCCTCCCTCCACCCCTCGTGCCCAGTTCCCCCAGCCCAGCTGCTCCCCCTCCCCTCTGCTCACCAAACTGTTTGCCCTTGTCTGCTCCATGAATGTCAATAAACCCGGGATAGACTGTTCTGCCCGCTAAAGAGCTGTTTATCTTTCTTTATACACAAATGGCTGGGAAAATACTAGCTGAGCTTTCCAAGAAAGAGCAATACAGTGTATTTTCCCATTGTAGCAACAGGGGTGCAATTACATTCAAACAAGGCTCTTTACTCAAAGGCTTTAAGCAAAGTCCAAGCCTGGATTTTGCAGAGATGCTTTTTCTTTCTTTCTTGGACAGAAAGGATCAATCAGGAGCAGCGGCAGCGAATCTGTGGGTGCTGCCAGGAGTGATGGCAAAACTCTAGACCTGGGGAACTCCAGCCAGCTCCCACACAGCACCACCCCAGCCTGGCTCTGGGACATGTAGGGGGCTTCAGCTCCATCCAGACCATGAGCTGCATGTGGCCCTTTGCCACAGCGGCCTCAGTGAGGAAGGAGTTTGTTGGACCTTCTCTCTCCATGGAGCTCGTGGCCACTGCTGCATCCCTGTGGAGCACATGGCCAAGGCACGCTCCCCACAGCCCAGCCGTGGCCAGAACCTGCTTGCCCTGATAACAGTTAAAACTCATTGGTCCCTCAAATCTTTTCTAGAGGGTGAAACCCCTCAAGCAGCAGAAGCTGTAGATGCCTCATGTCCCAGCACAGGAAGCAGGAACATCAGCTGGGTGAGAGCCCAGTGCCCCAAGAGGAGAGCTGGGCAGAGGCCTATGCTCACATCGCACCAGCTCAGCTTGGCCTCTCTCTTCATCTCCCCACAGAGCAGGCAGATGGAACACAGCTTCAGTCATTTAATTGCTTCCTATCAAGCAATCAGTATTTTGTACTATCAAGGAACCAGTATTTTAATGAACCATGATTTATATAAGGACAGGAAAGCACATGGAAAAAGGCACTCTGAGACAGCTGACTGTCTCCTGTAGAAATGTTCATGCAGAACCCAACCTCCATCCCGGCACGAGGCTCCAGGCTGACCTGTCACTGCTGTCACAGCACAGTCTAGTCACTGATTTTCTTCTTACTATTGAATTGATGGGATTTTTTTCCCCCATATTTGTCAAGGTTACTGACAAATCCAAACCCACACAGCAACATTTCTCTCTGCTGCCTTCCACTATTCAATCGTTATTCTCCTGTTGTTTGTGCTGTCCTATGGGGAAAAGCTTTCTGGATGCTAAAGGATCTGGAGTTGCCTCTAAAAGTGGTGATTCAGCAGCCTGGCAGCTTTCTTAACTATGGAGACAAGATGGGACATTTCATAAAAAAAATCAGGTTAAAAAAGGGTAATTAATCTCATTTATTTTAGCAGCGTCATTAATTCTATATCTGCTGTGTTTGACCTGGAATACTTTCCACTTCTGCTCTGAAATCCCTGTGTTCAAGTCTTTGCCTTTCACACGGTCCCACACACTGCTGGCATGTAATATTAACTTACCCACGAGCTGAAGACTGTATGACTAGAAATGTTAATGGCGCCGTGTGATGCATATTTCATTGGATAATTCCACCCAAGCAGATATAAATTACACATGCAGTTACCAGCTTCCATCTGCTGATGAAACTTGGGCTAATGCACATTGGAAATCATGTGCAGTTTCCAGCACTAGGAACAACCTGCATGAATAGAGTTATTCAAGGAAGCAATTCTTAATGTGATTAATTACTGAAGGTATCAGGGCCTTCATTATGCAAATGAAAACTGTCATAAAATAGAGAGTTTGCAGGTCTTGGAGGCAGTCTCTGCTTCCAAAAAATGCATCTTCTTCATTAACAAGGAGCAGCAAGGCCAGAACATGCTCCTGGCCATGGTTCAAATGGTGTTTTAAGTTGTATTAAGGGAAATCAAAGCAGAGGCTCTCCAGGTTTTTGAAGCAGGAGTATGTCAGTGCCCCCAGTCACAGCTGGGTATGTATTATTTGCATGCCCATAGGAAGATGCCACAGGCTTGGAAACCAGCGACTTCTTCCTGCAGCCATAAATCCTCCATCCAGCCCTCAGCGTGCTGTCCTGCCCCTGTCCTGCCCCTGGCCTCCCCTCGGCCCGGCCCGGCCTGGCAGCTGCAGGATCTATGTGTCCATAAACAACCCCCAACAATAACCCGGCCCAGCCCCTTCCCCAGCCTCGCCCGCCAGCCGGACACAGGGAGCATGGCAATGAGGAGGAGGGAGTGAGCTGGGCTCTGCCCCCCGACTGCCCGGCTCCGGGCAGCGGCACCCCAGCAGCACCCCCNAGAACATGTGATATATAAAAAACCATAAAATTTAAAACATAAATGTAAAGAACAGGAAAAAAATGTAAAGAACAGGAAAAAAAACTTATTAGAAAGAAACTATATAAACCTTTATTTTGCTATGACAGGGCATGAAGGCAAGAGAAAACAGTCTTTAAAGGCACGTTATAAATCACTTTATGATGGTTGAACTATGATTTAATCCCTTCCCTTCCCTTCCCTTCCCTTCCCTTCCCTTCCCTTCCCTCCGGTACTACACGAGTCCCATTTTAGGAATTAAAACCATGATGAATTCAAGTATTTCCAGCTCAGGAATGTAATTAATTTCAAATTGACTGACCCCCACGGGGTGAGGACAGGGTGTTATCTCGGCTGCTGTTTGAACTACCCATGCTTGGAGTGCTGCCCCTGGAACTAATGCTACGGAAAACTCCGGAGTTCTTCTCCCAGCCAGTGGGGCTTAGCTGCATTCTGCCTTGGAGCTGACAGACCAGCAGGGTCAGTTCCCACACCCTGGGACCACAGGCTGCTGTCCAGCCTCTGATCCCCCCTTCAGCAGCACATCCCACCTTCCCGAGGCAGCCGCTGCCGGCCCCGGTCAGCACAGCCCTCCCGTGGCTCCGTCTGGAAACCGCTGGCTTGTGGCCTTGCCTTTGTCCCCCTTGGGAAGGACGTGCCCGTCTGAATCCTGTGAGCCCCCCGTGCCCCCGGGGCCGTGGCCGGTGTGAATGAGGCCGGGCATAGTCTGGGGCTGTGCTGCAGTAACTGGGCAACACGGACACAAAAGCGACGCAGGAAGCAGTGGAGACCAGGAGTGCACCTCCTGCCCAGTGGAAAAATGAGAATTTATGATCCTTGGAAACATAAAACTGTTCACTGGAAAGCAGAAACCGAAAAGGGAGTACAATAGGCAAGGAGAATGCTGGCAACGTACTCAAAGTCTTTTTTTCTCATTTAAATGAGCTCCTTCCACCATCCAACAAACTCTCTGCAGATGCCGCAGACCGCTCCCCACGCACTGAGCTGAAGGGGCTGAGGAGCTATCATGACCCTGCTGGGTTTCTGGGAGTCCCTGGAAGGGCAGCAAGGAAACGTGGCCCCAGTCCATCCCAGAGGATCCCCGGGTGACCAGCGGTGCTGGCTGACCGTGGGCAGGGGCTGTGAGGATGCTGCCCTGGCTGCAGCAGCTGGAGGCTGATCAGGCAAGGGGGAGGAAGGGAAAGAGCTGCCTTTTGTCCAGGTCTCCTTTGACACCTGAGGAGTTCTGCCTCGATGCATTCCGATGGACATGGCAATACAGGCCTTCCTCTTCATCCCCCTTCCCCTCATTTTCAACAGATCTTATCCTTGGGAGGTCCCAGACTGCTGAAGGCTCACACAGCCCTTAAGGCTAACTCAGTCTTTCCACCTAAAGGTGACATGGCGAAGGAAGTGGCTGGAGCTCAGATATTTCTCTGTGTCAATCAAAAGGATGTGGAGGGAAAAGCGGTCAGAGTTACACCCACGGGGGTGAGTAGGGCTCCTGCAGGTGATGGGAGCTGGTGGAGAGCCCAGGGCTAGCAGTGGCTCTTTAATTAGTCTTTTCCACCTCTGAAAACGCACAGACTGTCCTAGAACAAAGCTTCTTTGCCTGCTTTTAAAAAAGGGTGGGACAAAAGCAGCCTTTTCATTGCCTCCTCCCTGTGGAAGAGATAGTGCAGTACTGCTGAGCTCCGTCCTGAGAGGCACAGGCAGCCTCACAGCCCAGTGCAAGGTGACATCATCTGGCCTTTGGTGCCTCTCTGACAAGAGCACCATTGTGTGTCTGTCACTTCCAGGAGCTCCCTGCTGTCCCCAGGTTTAATAGGGAGCTTTCCCACACACAGCCCTCCAGCCCCTGTCTTGCCAGGGCAGGCCAAGCCCAGCTCATGGGCAAGCTGGGTTTTATTTTCCTCCCTACCTCTATTCACGTTGCAGGAGAAAACAAATTACCTTTTCCATCCACAGTGCCTTGGATGATTAATTAGCGTCAGTAATGAAGTAGTGCCTCGGGACCCCACCCCAACGGAGTCCATGTACCAGGCACGGAGTGCACAGGGGCATGAAAATGTCCCTACCTGAAAAAATTGCTAGGTTACTGCAGATAAAAAGTGCTAATTTCACTAGAAGCAGGTCAGATTCACCTGAAATAACCCCGAGAAGTGAAACTGCAATTATACACTGCGATATCTTCAAGTAATTCCATATTTCCCTACAAACATCTGTGTCACCAGGCCCTGCAGAGAAGGGCCTGGTTTAGTGCATGTTTCATATCCTAGCTGCCCTCCAGTCTGGTATGTAGGACAAGAGGCAAGTTAGGAGACTGGATTGCTTTAAACCTTGTCCATCAATGTTCACACAACAAAGCTCTGAAGAGCAGGAGCCAGGACTCTGCAGCAAGCTCAGAGCTCCATGAAAAAGCCCCAGACCCCCTGCACGGCTGTGGGAAGGTAACGGAGTATTTTCTACGTCTGTTTCTCACTCACAAAGCAAGGATATTCATTTTCTACTTCATTCATTCAGTTGTTCTGGTTACAGCCAGTCCCTGCCAAGTGACAGCTACCCAGCACCTCTCTGGCAGGGCCAGGCCACCAGACACTGCTCGTACAGACAGGGGCAGGAGGCAACTGAGGATTTCTGCCGCCTGCTCCAAGATTCCTGTTGTACTTTCAGTCCCTACCCAACCCTCTCCATGAGTCTGACAGGCCACGGCAGGGGAGATGCTCCTGGCTCACTTCCTGGTGTTTTGGCTAGGCTGTGCAGAGAGGGAAAAGAGGAGCTGGTGTCCTCAGAAGCAGGAGGGGAAGATGGGGCAGGGGTGATTAACAGGGCTGCTTTGCTCTGTCTCTCAGAGTTGGCGTTTATTGCTTGTTTGGAGAGAGAATAAAAAAGCCAATTTTGTTCTGTGGCTTTTCAGAGATGTGTTTGTGATGCTGTTCTTCAGGAGAGCAGAGCATTGTTCAGCCCACAAGCAGTTTGTGGCCATGGGAGCCAGGCAGGGCCCACCACTGCAGTGTGTGGGGCAGGGGCTTAGTGAGGGTCCTGGCAGGGACTCACTGGCACAGAGATGGGGAGAAAACCCAATGCTGCTGCCATGCCAGGCACTGACAAAGGCAGCTGCTGGGATTTTGGGCCTCTAAATAATGCAACACTTTGTGTTTATGTAAGGATGTCATTTCAGTGCAGGTAGTCCAGGGGAAGGGGGATGGCAACCCGGAGGCGAAGGCAGCCAGGGCAGGCTGGGCGCCACGCTCTGAGCGCGGGGATGGAGAGGCAATGTTGGTGCTCCTGAGGCCCGGGGCGGGCACGGAGCTTCAGATGAAGAGGCAGAGAAGTGCCCACGTGCTCAACCTGATCACCAAGTCAACCCAGCCCTGGCTCCCAACAGGGCCAGGTGTGACCTGCTGTGGTCTCCACCTCCAGCTCTGTGCTGCTCTGCCGCCTCCTCCTGAAAGCCTCGGTGACTGCAGGGTGCGGGGGAGAGCGATGCTCAGCATGTCCTCCCAGGGTGGGCACCTATCCAAAGGAGAACGAGCAATCTAGTTTGCTGTTGAGAATCTGGAGAAGCTACATCTGCATGACTAACACCTGCTCTGTGTAAATGCTGCAGGGAGGGAACATCTCCTGGCTTCCAGACTTGCTATCACACCTCATACGCACCTCGAGTGCTGTTCTCCAGCTCCGTCTTTTCCCATTTCTCTTAGCTACCTACCAGGAAAATTAGCATTTCCTTTGCATATCCACACCAGAGTCAGGAAGCTGGACTTGGCACCTTTATCTTTGAGCAAGCAGAATCCAAGCTAGAATGAAGACTTGATCTCCATTTGCATTCAGAACCAGCACTTGATTACAAACCAGACCAGAATGACAATGGGGGGATGCTGAGTGTGTTGCTGTGTGCACACCAGGTTTCAGGACTCCTTTGCTAGGTGCAATCCATCTTCCTTCTCCTTCAGGGCAAAGAGCTCTTTGTTACCTCAAGCCCTGGGTGCAGCTGAACCTTCCTGCCCTCAATGCCAGCAACTCCCATGAACAGCCTTGCTATGTACTGGTTTGAGACACTCAGGGACCAAAATAATCTGCTTTATTGCCAGGCAAGGAGACTTTTTCTATGTAGCTGTTAATACTATCGATCTCCGGCAGTTCCACTTGAGAAAACACTTCTTACAGAAAACCCAGTGACTTATAGTCGACCTCCAGGCGCTGCACTGAAAGGATGTGTTTGCATCTGTGAGCAGCAGCAGTGCAGCAATTCCAGCCAGGAACAGGCCACTGAGCTTGGAGGGGGTCAGTCACCACAGGGCCACAGGGACTGTGTGTGTAGGGTCTGTTAGTAAAGACTTGGAGTGCAGCACTGAGAGATCCTGCTTCCTTAGGAAAATCAGGCCCAATGCTCAGCTGCAACTGTTAAGAGGGATTTTCTAAAGCACACAATTCCTAATTCCCATTGACATTGGGATCTTGGTTGTTCTGAACAACACGTGGGGCACAAATGTCTTTTGAAATCTGCCCACAAGCTCTTGTATCATATGCATTCCTGGAATACAGCACAAGTGAAGACAGAAGGGAGCTCACCCCTCTCCTGGCGGGCTGTCCTGAGCATTACCCAGATGTGCAGCCCTGAGCAGAGCCAGGCACGGCACAGCTCACATGCTGCTTCTCTCCAAATGGGCCTTGGTTAGAAATTATTGAGTGCTAATAAAACTGCAGTTCCTAAATTTAAAGGGAAGTCTCTGGGTTCTCCTCAAATTGTCCATGAAACTTCACTCAAATTTGGAAACAAGACTGCTACTGTAAGAGAAAGAAAATTCAAGTCTAATTGTGTCATTTCCAGAACTCCAGAATATTAAGCAGTTCAAGGACTCTATTAGCCTCAGGGGAGCTACTGAGATTAGTGAATCATGATGAGAGAAAAGCCTGGGTTTAGATATGGAAATTATGGAAAAAGAGGGTTTTATGCTCTCAGTATTTATTGTCACTGAAGTCTTGTCACCAAAACTGTACCAGAACATCACAGGCTCCTCTGTCGCCCCCAGTGCTGTTCCCTGTGTCCCTGGGCTTGCAGTGGTGTCAGCAGGAGGTGTGAAGCTGTGGACATCAGTGCACCCTGCACTGCTCACACACAGGTCAGTGATTAACCCCAAACAGAGCTCCCTGCGCCAGCTCACAGCTCCTGCCACCAGCTGGGATGCAGGAACCGAGACGAGCAGGGGACCAGCATTGCCCTGGGGGGCAACAACATGGAAATAGGAAAATGTGCCTGGGATGGAAGTTTATGCCCTGTAATCATTAACAGCAGGAGCACGGGCTGCAGCAGGACTGAGCAGGTCCATGGTGGTGTGGGACCACTGAACCTTCAGTGCTCCATGAGCCATGTTTGGCTCTGCAGTAGGAAAAGGACATAAGAGCACCCATGTGCCTTACACCCTCCTGAAGCAGCTGGGACTGCCTCATCCTCTACCACACTGCATCTGGCCTGAACACATCCCTCTGCTCTTCCTCATTTGACAAATAGAATTTGGTTTTTAGGAAGAAAACCCTGGAGCTCAGACGGTTTGGTGGGATTCCAGGGAATACATCGGACCTGACTATGCAGGGAACGGGGTGATTTGGGGCCCTGGCCTGGGATACTCCCTGCAAACCCCCAGGCCACATCCTGCCCTCCAGCAGATCCACCCGGGCAGGATCTCTGCAGCACCAGTGACAGAAGGGTGGAGCAAGTGGGAAGTGACTCAGGTGTCCTGAAGCTGTCAGGAGGCTGCCAATTAGTCCAAATAACCCATCTGGTCCAGGGAACGGACATTTAAAGAATGTCTAATCACTGCTGCAGGAAAGAAAGAAAACCATTCCATAATGCCTCTTAAAAATCCCTGCTCCCTCATCAAAGCATCCTTCCTTCCAGGGACCCATTCAGGACTTTTATGCTGTAGATTTATCACACTGTTATGTGGTGAAAACATGAAGTGGCTTGTCAAAGAGTTATGTAAAGTAGCATGGATTCTGTTTGCCTTCAGGCCTCATTTAGTACAGAGCAAAAGCAGGTTGAAGAAAGCAAGCGTAGAACCAAGCTATTGTCAGCAAAGCTTATTTTACTAGGCTGAATTTGGCTTTGTGGTCACAGTCCCTCAGGGTCCCTCTCCTCAGAACACTGATCAATAAAGTACAAAGGGCTCTTGCATGTGACAAAAACAAGACAACATCTACAGGGGCACCCAATGCTGTGCACTGGCTCCGGCCTTCCTCCTGTGTCCAGCACAGACTCAACCTGAGAAGCAGAACAGCTCAGTCTGACGTTACACTCAGGCTGATTTTTTTCTTAGATTTTTCTCTGCAGGGAGAGAGACCCATGGGGCAGATTTAAGTGTTTGTATCTTCACAGGCTCTTCTGTTCTGTTCCTGAAACACATCACCCTGCTCTGGTGGAAATCCAGTTGTGTTAGCTGCACAAGGAGGGTCTCTGCTCCACCCCACGGGCAGCCCCAGCTCTGTGCCCCTGTCACGCAGATTGAGGCAGCTCCTCCTTACCAAGGCAATCCAATGTGCTCTCTACACTCTGGTTACCTTCTCAATTACATTTTTTCAGACATCAACAAAGAAGCAGCTTTGAGTTGTGGCTGAGTGTTCTTCACCAGAATGTAATTTGAAAGCCATAATATTTCATCTCTGTAATACTCTACAACCAGTAACATAATTGGTGAAAAAGCCTCTTTATTTCAAACTAGATAAAAGCCTTGCAGAGATCTCATACAGTGATATTTTAGCTAGTGAAATTAAATGCTTCAGTAATATAATGATAATACTGTTAAAGCCACTTTATTTTACAATTAAAAGGTACCTGCTTCATTGCCAAGATTCAGCATCAGACAAAAAGCTCTGTCTTGTTCTATTTAGCACTAACATTTTAATTTAGCTTTTATCCATTTAAATGCTGCTTTTATTAGCCTTCAACTAAACTCCAATCCACCATGACTCTTATGCAAAACAGAATTAATGTGCCTGACTGGTTCCACCTCCTCGGTGGAGAAGCCATGGAGCTCTGAGCACTCTGAGGAAGGCACTAAAGGTCGCTGTTGCCTGGAGATGACACATTTCACTGCCTGATCCCTCCACCCATCTGTTATCAGTCCTGCACCGCGCACTCTGAACGGGGTGGAAGAACTGAAGCATCTCCAGTCATCGGCCACTCCTCAAAAACTGGGTCATAGCACGTGGCTACTGAAAAAGCCCTAAGCTGCCTTCTGGCACAGTGGCCTGTATTCACAGCTTGCCCAGTCCCCACTTGTTTCAGCTCAGAGGTTAAGTGACAGAAGGTAACTAATTATTCTGTGGCAAGAAGTCCAGAGGTGATTTAGGGTTGGAGAGGAGCAGGGGGAAATCTGCAGGAGTTTGTAAGTCAGTGGGGCAGCTCTATGGCACTGTGAGACCCCCGAAGCAGCGAGCAGAAGGTTCGATTCTTGTGTAATCTCAGAGGCGTTTTTTTCCTCTCCTCCCACTCAAGACGTACCAGCAGAGCAGTCAGTTCTCCACCACAGTCACACAATGCTGCCTAGAAACACTGTGCATAATGCCACTGCAGAAACAGCTCATTGAGAGCTTCTTCCCTTTAAGATAATACAAACAGTGGAAAATGGGTAAAACAAGCTTGGGTTTGTCTGAGACATGGCAGACTCAATTCTTCTAGAAAGCCAGCTTTCACGTTTTGAATTATACTTTTTGTAAAGTTAGGCAAGCAGCATGTGCATGGAACACACCAGAGCTTGTCAAGGTGACTGTGGACCAGAGAGCACATGGAGAGAGGCCTGAGGAGCTGCCCCTGCTGACCCACCCTTGCAACCTCAGCTTTTCCCTTCCTGGGGCCTTCATGGCAAGGGATCTCAGGGAGATCTGGTCTCACCTGGTGTTGTGGCTAACTGGTGCTGCAGGGCAGACTGGGAAGGGGAGAGGCTACAGAACTCAGTGGCAGGATGGGAGCAGGGTGAGCAGCAGTGCCTGGGAGCTTGCAGCTCCTGCAGTCTCAAGCTGAAGCCACTTGTTTTGCCTGGAGAAATGGATTCTTGCCAGCCCTTCTGCCAGCGGGCTCGCCTCCTTCAGCATCCTGTGCTGCACGCAGGGAAGACCCGTAATGTGTCTGTCAGCCCTTAATGTAAGGTGACATCCCTGCCAGGTCCTTTATCTTCTCAAAGACCAGGAAACAGACTGTGGGAACCAAACCTGGGGGCCATCTGCAGTGTGGAGCAGTAAAATGCTTTTCAGCAGAGCAGTGCACTGAACGTGGTGGTTTCAGTGCTGCCTGCCCTGGGTAGGAGCAGGGAGGAGCTCTCTGGCAAGGCTCAGGTAGAACCCCAGGCATGTGGTGGGACTCCTGCCTGCTGGGAAGCCCAGCCTGATCCCCATCCCCGTGCAGGAGACTCTGCTATAGCTGCAACAAACAGAGGAAAACAAACTAATGAGGCATTAGGGCTAAACTTAGCTGCAATTAACATTTAATTACTATCCTGAAAACACTTGCTATATTTTGCCAGGGCCTGGAGAGGTAAACCAAATCAGCTTAATCTTGTGTGGTAGAAACCTTGAACTGGTTCCGGTGCCTGGTCTATGAATGGGACCCTGAGAGTAACTGGTGTTTCTGAGCCCTGGAGCTGAGCAGTCCTGTGGGCTGATCATGTACTGCCTGTGTGAATCTGCAGGAGCCTTTCTTAGACCTCTGCTTTGGAGAAGAATCAGAACTGACACCAGACATTCTGTAGAAGGTGCTAGAGCAAGTCTGCACATGCTTATGTGTATTGGTTTGGCTGCCTATAACCACAGCTCTCTCCTGGAGGCCACGGGCTGTGTCTAACACTTAGCAGGGTAAACAACTCTTGCGTGGCTCTCCAGAGATACAGGGAGGGTATTCTGGAAAAAGATGCTTGGAGCACACTCTGGGGTGAATACATCGTCTTCTTAGTGTGGGGGAGAAGGAGGAAGAGATGCTTGTGTTTCACACTCTAACCTTGTCAGAACTGTCATCTGTTTCTCCTGCACCTTCCTGTAAATGAAAGGAAGGTGCATGGTGTTCTGAGAACTAAAGAAAGGTCCACCCCAGCAGTCTGAGGCTGCTGAAATATTTTAAGACACTAGGATTGTTGTCTGTCACAGCCCAGGGCTATCACTAGCTGAGCATTTGGATGCTTCTCCAAAGAGGCTGAAAGGGAAAACCCTTCAGGAACTGCAGCAGAACAAACTCCCATCCAACAACAACAGCTCCTGGTGTGCAGCTACAGAGGTCTGTACCCCAGGGAAAGTGCTCCAACGGTTTGCACTTCCATGTTTGAGTCTGTGCCTCAGCTACAGCTGATCAAATACCTCCATTATAGAGGGAGAGGCTGCACAGACTAACCAAGAAACCCATCAGCTGGGAGTTCAGCTTCTCTCTTTTCTCAGTTCTGACCACAACTCCAGCTCAGATTAACATGAAGCTGGCAGGAAAATATAGCTCTGAGCACAATAACCCGGGAAAGGCTTATAGGCAGAATATGTCAGAGGAATCTATGCAGCAGTTTTCTTGGCGAACTTCTCTAGTGAGAAAGCTGCCTGCCTGGGAAAACTGAGGGAACTGTGTTCTAGAACAATCTCATGAACAAGCCTATGAAACATCTCTACCTCTGAAACCCATCACACAGTAATTAATTAAACTGAGAGGGCTGAAGGCAGTCTCCCTGCCCTCTGCCAGCCGTCCACCTGGTTCCTCTCCTTCTGCAGGAAGAGCAGATAAATCACATCCATATTTGCTCCTGAACCACTGGAATTTACAGCCTGGCAGGGCTTTAAGTGCAAGGTGCTGTGTGAGCCAGCCCAGCCATGGGACGGGAGCTGCTGGAGTGCAGAGGCAGGTTCTCTGCAGCTGTCCCTGCTGCCTCTGCTCCACAAGTTTGTGCAGTAGGACTGTAACTTACTCATCCTGATTTAAATTGCTGTCATGTCACACTTCAACACTACCAGTTGATACTTGGCAGTCAGTCTGGCTTACAGTGTGGCTGGATTGCACTTCCTCGCTCAAATACCGTGTGGAGAAACTGCAAAGCGCTGAGGCTCCGCTTAAAGATGGGTGCAGCAAGAATGATCAGGATAAGAGGGAGGCTGAAGTGAGAACCTAGTTCTCATTCCAAGGAGAGCTCAGGCACTTCTTCTGTATCCTGTAATGAGATTTATAAATGTTTCTGTTTCTCTGGCACACTGGCCCCTGGGGAAGAAGGCTTCTCAATTAAATTAAGCCCTAGAAATGTGGAGGTAACAGAAGACACATTAGTCTGGATGCCTGCCTCCTGTTTGCTCATCCTGGTGTTTGGATGGGCACAGAACCAATTGGCTGTTCCCTTATAGAATGATTAAATAATCCAACATCTGGCTCCTTTTTAAGTGTCAATACCTGCTTAGGTCCAAGCTAAACCTTCCAAACTGAACTGAAATCTCTGTAGGCTTCAGAGATTCTTAAGTGCAAATTCCAGGGAAACTAATTCTGTGCCTTAAAGGTAGATAAACGGAGTGTCTTGGGGAATTGCTGGCAGCAGGCTGTCTGTGGGGATGACAGGCTTTGTCACTTACTCCTACTGTGTCCTTGTACAACTCACCACTCAAAATAGCAGCATGTCACTAGGCCTGCTCAGCTGGCTGTGAAGTGCTGGACTGAGAGCAGAGCTGCTCTAGGAAGGGAACAGCTGACTTTCTCCTCTGGTCAGTGCTGGCTCTGGGGAATGCATGTAGGACATGTGGTGATGTTAACCCTGCACTTAAAGCCATCCATTCCTTGGTCTCCCAGGCTAAGATTTTACAAACAACCTCAGCAGCTTCAAGGAAGTGTTTTGTGTTTTACAAAACCCATCTTCACATTAGCTACTGCTTGACGTGTGCAGGAGGAAAGATCTTGTCTTGTACATAAACTCCCTGGAGTGCTGAGAAGGCTCCAATACCTGCAGAGGAATCCACTCCAGCAGAAAGGCAGCTCCACCAGAACGCTGACGGAGCACGGGAGCTGCCAGACACCCAGGCCTGGCTGGCCTGGGGCAGCTGGAGGCAGCAGATGCTGCTCGCTGGGAGGTGGGGGAACACCTGCCCGGGGTGCTGGGAGCTGTGAGATGAATTGGACTCTCCTAAGCTGGCCCTCACCGTGCCTGTCAGGGTACAGTGTACTTATCCAAGCTGCAAACCCATCTCACCACCTCCCCTGCCAGGGCAAGAGGTACAGGGATTAGCTTGAACTCTGATCATATAATAACAACATGGCAGCTGTAGGCAGCTAATAATCCACTGGGAGGATTAGCAAACTTAAAGTTGTCTAGCTCTGCATAATGGAAAGCTAAGAACAGCAGCTTCCCTGTTCTACCTATTGCATTTGCATTCTCTCCAGTGGAAGCATAGAACATGATGAGACAAGGCTTTCCAGTCTGTTATGAAATGAGATCTAATGTGTGACTAATGGAGTATTGCTAGCAATCCTACAAGCATCCATTCAGCCCAGAATATGGATTTAAGCTTTACTGAGAGAGCACACCTCAAATACCTACAGCCAAAGAGCAGGTCACCATTTCAGCAGGCTAATGCTAAAACTTGTTATTTGAGGCTCTCTGGGAGTAATGTCCTGAAGTCTGCAGGCAGATTGTTCTGCTTATGCATGGAGAATCCCACTGAGCTGATCCTGGGTTCCCTGGTATAATTCATGTGTAACTGGTAAAAGAGCCCAGTACAAAGCTCAGAGCATGCCAAGGAGTAGCCTTGTCACCTGGTGTTGCTGCTTTCCTTACGACCCTCTCAGGACGCTTGGAGTGCTCAGCAGGTGAAGGCTTTTCCCCCAAGGCAGTTTTGGCGCTTGTATCGATTTACTGGTGAGTAACTAGAGTAACCAGCTCTGACACAGCCTGGAAAAGAGAGCTGTGACTCCTCATCCTCCTCCCTGCTCGCCCGTGGAGTGGCAGAAGCGGTGAGTAACAGCCTCCTCTGCCTGGGCTGGCTCCGACACCGACACCGCCGGGATGGCTCACACCTCCTGCAGCTCCTCCCGTGTGGCAGGGCACGGGGAGCAGCACTGGGAACGGATGGCTCACAGCTCCTCCCGTGTGGCAGGGCACGGGGAGCAGCACTGGGAACCGATGGCTCACAGCTCCTCCCGTGTGGCAGGGCACGGGGAGCAGCACAGGGAGTGGATGGCTCACAGCTCCTCCCGTGTGGCAGGGCACGGGGAGCAGCACTGGGAACCGATGGCTCACAGCTCCTCCCGTGTGGCAGGGCACGGGGAGCAGCACTGGGAGTGTTGTGCTGGGGCTTGTACTGCACCACTTCTCCCTTCCGCTCCAGTGGAGAATTCCAGTGGAACACTGGAGTGCACAAAGGATGAAAGCTTCACCACGACATGCCCCTGCCAACACTTGGCAGGGCCATGGGACCTTACTCACTCTTGCAGTGCAAACAGGCACTATCACTCACAATAACATAGGAGCAAAATACTCATTTCCCCCAATAGCTTCTTCCATTATTTCCTTCCAGTTGTAACTGGTGCTGCTGACAGTCCATGGGAAAAACTCTAGTACAGACAAGGCCTCTGCATGCAAATGAACGCTACATAAATAACCCCCATCTTCCCTCAGTTCCTAGGTTGGGTACTCTGTGCACTAGAATTCTCTTCAAAGACCTCCCAGTTCATTCTTTATGCTCTAATTAAGGATCAGTGCCAATTAACTATCTTCAATAGAGGAGCATCTTCCGCTCAGCAGCCAGGAAGTGTCTGAATAAGATCCTGCTGTACAATGTGCACATGAAAAGGGAAGCCCTCCCTTTTTGGAACGGCCTTCCAAGATTAAAAACCCAGTATAGATTACTGGATGCCTACTTTAAAAATCTTGTGTGACAAGATTAACTGACGGCACCCAGGAATGCAGAATGGTTTTTTACATGTTTCTTGTGGCACTCAAGCACTCTGTTGCACTGCCAAGGCTCTGAGCTAGGTACCACTGTGGCAATAGCAGGTGTGAAAACACAATGTGACACTTCATTTTAAGTGATATTAAAATAGTGTTTGCTTTTTCTTACAAGGGTGTCATGGATCAGCAGAAGTGCAGTGTCAAATCTGATGATAAATATTGATTCAGATGAAAAATTGCCAATAATTATGCCAGCACCTAAACTGCCCTGGTAGTCCTCACCTATTGCGTTTACTTCCTACAGATATTCACCTATTCCATAAATAACCAGGCAATTTAGGCTGCTGCTGCACTGTGTTCTGAGTAAGAGCTGTGCTAATAGTCTGAGCAGGCAAAGGGAGGGGAATGTCATTTCTAAGCTTGGCTGGAGATGAATACATCAGCTCCCCAGCCAGTTACAGGCTAAGTTTAAAAAGCACTATTCTAAAGGAAAATTAGATGGTTAAACACTGTGGGGGAAGGGGGGAAAATAGGATAATCCCTTCAAAGCTCTAAATGGAAGCTTCTCAAACTTGCTTCGGCTGATGTGAGACATATGAACAGCCTCAGAATTAAGACCCCTGCAAAACTTCAGCCAGACACAACAGCTGCACTGCCTTTTGGGGGAGATGCACTTGAACTGGTTATACACGAAGCAGATGTAAGCCACCCAACCCTGCTAATCACAGCTAAATCTGGGGACCATTCACAGGCTGCTCTGCAGAATAAAGGGGCAGAGCAGGAAGAGCGCAGGCTTGGTGATGAGAAACAGGAACTGTAAAACTGTACTGGAGGATGGGGAAAGCAGCAAATTATTCTAGGAGCAGCAGAATCCACAGTCTAGTCAGATGGGATTTACATCAATCACATCTGTCAGGGCACTGATATTTCAATATATACCACAATATATTTGGAACTGTCAATGAACTCAAGTGCTTTTGTGGAGCACATTGTGTACAGCTTATTTTTCACACACACAAAATACCAAGCAGGCTAAATAAATCTCTTAGGTTCAAGGAGAAGCCCCATGGCTGCTCAGCAAAGAAGAGGGGGTTACATTTGAGTTTTGATAACTGATCCTTTTGCAAAGAGCACAGGATGGGCCCATGCTAAGATGCCTTGGGAATTTCTGGAGAAGCTTGTTGCAAACCTGATTGTGCTGAGGTTTGAGCTCCAGACAGGAAGGGCGGGAGGGAATGCAGAACAGTAGATTGCAACCAAGTCACTCCAGGGAGTGTAACCCTTAACTCTGTGTGGGGCTCAGCTCTTCTGGACTTACCCGGATCCTTCTCATGGCTGCCACAATCTCCACGCGGCTGTTGGGCCTGGGGACATCCAAGCTCCCGATGTACTGAAAGACACAACAGTGAGAAGTCTGTGCAGTAATGCACAACTTCATGGTGTGGGCTTCTTCAAAACAGACAGCATTTCTCACTTATTTAGTCCCTCCTTGGTTAGACTCCTTTGACCCAGGACAGGATAGGAATAGCTGTTGTAGATAACGTTATCAAGTTGGGGATTTCTGAGGTCGGGTGTTAGGCTCTGACCTCATTCAGGTTCTGGATGGGCCTTTACCAGTGCTTTGCAGGGCTGTGTCTGCTGCTAATTGAGTCATGATCCTGTGTGTCTGAAAATGGGACTGTCTGTGCTTTGTTCTTCCTTACTACACCTGCTCAAAACTAAAAGCACATAAGAGCTGGAAAGCTGCCAGGATGTGCAACAAACACCCTTCCTGGAAAAGGCTCGTGATTCTAGCTTAAGTTTTCAGTCTGGATCATCCTCCCTCTGGATACTGCTGTCTCTGCTTGGCTGGACCAGCTCAGCTGTCTGCAGAATCCTGGTAAACCCACCCAAATCTGTCCCCTACAACCCCGTTTTTAACTCTGCCTAGAGGAGCTGCAGTCCTAACCATGCTGCTTGGGGTTCAGTGTCTGCATTTCAGCGTCTGTGCCAGCTCTAGCAGGATCTCTTACTGGGGCCTGAGACGTGGCAGATGGAGGTTCCCATCCCCACAGCTGCAGCCTCCTTGAGCTGGCTGCCTGTTCTCCTGAACGGAATGGCAGCACACTGCCCATGCTCCACAGGTTATCATGGGAGACCTGCAGGCAGCTTCCTGCATTTCTGGCATTTCTCCCTCCTGTGCTGCCTGGACCCTCCCCTTGTGCGCCCGAGCAGAACCTGCTCGTGCACCTGTTGGCAGGAGGCCACAGCTGCTGCACGGTGGCACCGGGGACGGCACACGTGGCACGGCTGCACAGGAGTGCCCACAAAGCTGCCAGCTCAGCCTTGGGAACGAGGAAGATGTGGTGTCCTGGACAGTCACACTGCGTGGGGAGCAAAGGCTGCTGATGCTGTGAAGTGGTGTGGCTCAGCGCTGAGGGAAGGACCTGCACGCCCAGGGCACGTTGGTGAGGACAGGCAGAATGTCATCTGAGTGAGAGGGTGAGGGCCTGATGACAGCATGTGCTGGGAGTGGCCCTGGCAGCTGAGGGCAGGCCCTGGATTTGGTGGGGGCCCAGTGGGTTCCATCAGCTCCCTCAGGGTAACACAGCCCATCTCTGCTGTTAGTGGTGAGGGACAGAGGGCAGGTCACAAAGTTTAGTGACCCTCCCAGGAGCATTTGGTTCATGAACTGTGTCTAGTTTTTAGCGTGTGGTTACAAGTTGGGGTTTTTTTGGAAGTTGTTCCCCTGTGGAGAGGAAAAGGAGCAGCTAATCAAGAGGCCCCTGCAAATATTGAGGGTGATATTGCAGATATGAACAGGGAAAAAGTAATTCCCCAGAAGAGCCCCATTGGTATTGCTGTTACTGACACAGTACTGGATTTATTTCTCCACTGTACTACTTGCAGATTGTGATGGGTTTTATCTTGTAAAATGTCTACTTAAAAGGGCTTTCAAAGATGAGCTCTTCTGGCTCAGTATTTACTGCTCTTTCTCCTGCCTTGAAATAAACACCGCAAGCAATCTGAAAGGTCATCTGGCTTTGCTGCTACTTCTGTAAATGCCTTTGCAAAATGGCATTTTTAAGAGCAGTTAAGTTCAGCTATAGCCTTTGGTAAACCACAGGAGAACCAAGCTCAGAGCACGAGAGCTTGAGGGCAGCAGGGAGGGGAGCAGAAAGCCAGGGCTTCCCTCTGGGCAGGTGGGGAGGGCAGAGCTGTACTGCTGTGATCTGTGGCCTCTTTGGGGTGCAGATCTCCTTCCCCGCTCCGCCGTGGCCGTCAGGACAGTCACTGGTAATCCAGAGGAGCTCCCTGCAGCTGGCTGGCCTTTTGTCTGCCAACAGCAGAGCTGCAGTGGGGAACAGGCCATGCTCCTAATGATGAGTTTATTGGGGCAAGAGGACAGCTGGTGACTGCTGAGCTAGAGGAGATTCTTTCACATTCCCTGCTCTGGTCTGGCTGCGGTGTTTGGGTACCTGTGCTCCCACACAGAGCCATGAAACAGCACATGAAGCTCTGCCCAAACTAGCAGCTCCCGGTACTGACCTCCTGAAGATTATAGGGGAAGGCAGGCAGTTTGGAATGTGGAGATTAGAGAGCGAGTGTGGTCAGTAAGATTGCCTGGTGTGAGACACCTGCAGCCAGCTGCAGCCTTGTCATTGTCAGCGTGGCAGCTGACTGATGTGCCCACAATGAGCAGCATAATTGGAAGAGTCAAGCTGTAAAGCAGAACTGAGCAAGCATGTTACTAAGGTAATGCAAACCCCATCCCAGACCCACACATCCTAACCGTGTGTTATCCACTCGCTAGCTCTGGATGCCTGGAGCTGTCAATCTGAAAAGCCAGTTTCACTCAGTTAAAGGTACAGTTGCTTCCCATCTTTTAAAAATAAGGATTTCTCTTCTCCTCAGCATGGTCTGCAGCACAGCAAATGTTAATTTAAATAGAGAAATCACAGATTAAATGTTTTCTTCCCTAAGGAAGATAGGTTTTTAAAATACATGATTAGCTGTCTATTCAGATTCATCCTGTATCCTGCTTAAATCTTACAGCTCTTTCAGCAGGAAAACCAAGAGGCACAAAATCCGTATTTCAAAGCTTTATTGGAATGTATATGCCCCTTCTTTCCAGCTCAGGAGACAGCAGGCGTGAATTCCATTTCTAATCTGTGTTAGGCCACCTGCAAAGAGGGGAAGGGAGCCTGTGAGTTGCTCCAGCAAAACGCAATTCTTCTTGTCAGCTGAATTATAAACCCATTCCCCATGCTGTCTACAGAATGCCAATTCCAATGGAGTCACTTTCTGAGAGTGCTGCTGTGCTGCCAGGCTGTTCTTCACAATCAATACTGAATTCCTGACAATATCAGTATTTCTTTCTGATGCCTGAAGGCTGCAGACCTTGTCCATCCAGCTTTTCATGCAGGGAAGGGATCAGGTGGAGTAAGGCACTATTATTTAAGCAACACATAGCAGTCTGCTGGTTTCCAGGGAAATAGGGAGCTGTCACCCCACCGTGGCAGGACAGGGCAGCCCGATGGGGGCAGGAGAAGCAGGGGATCAGGCAGTGATGAGCACCTGGGACAGCATCCCTGGTGCTGTCAAGAGGGGTCATTCCAGCGCAGTTCCCAAATGCAGCGCACAAGGCAGCGTCTAAGGATTACAGAGCTGCAAAATATACTAGGAAAAGAGCAAGAACCTGTTTGATTGTGCTAATTAAATGTAAGGCTTTCATAATTGATTGCTGTTTTCTTTGGACTCCCTCAGCGTGGCCCAGGGGCGCTTCCAGAGCTGAAGAAGAGCCGCGGCAGGGCTGGGGGGGCACGGCCAGTCCGGCCCCGAGCCACGGGGCCATCGGCCCGCGGCCAGCGGGTGCCACAGCGGCGGCTGCCGGACAGCACCGCACCGCAGCCCGCGGGGACCCCGAGCCCGCAGAGACCCCCGGACCCCTCTCTGCAACGGCCAAGGAGGGGGACCCCTCCCGAGGGTTCGCTGCCAGGGCCCCCCGAGCGCGGGGGCCGCGGGGCTGTGCCAGGCGGGGGGGACCCGCCGCGCCCCCGGCCCAGGGGCTGCGGAGGGGAGCGCGCCCGCGGCTCACCTTGGCCTGGAAGTGGATGCCGTGCTGAAAGGCCTCCTCGTTGTGCAGCGGGACGCGGGAGTCGCAGCCATCGTCCACCAGGTTGTACCGGTTCTTCACCGGCATGGCGGCGGGCGGGGGCCGCCTCAGCCCGCGGGCCCGCCGGGC